>CAUYON010082029.1:0-17367 GCA_963573935.1 Arctocebus calabarensis
TCTTGGGCTTAAGCGATTCTCTTTGCCTCAGCCTCCCTAGTAGCTGGGACTACAGGCGCCCGCCACAGCGCCCGGCTATTTTTTTGTTTTGCAGTTCGGCCGAGGCCGGGCTTGAACTCGCCACCTTCGGTATATGGGGCCAGCGCCCTACTCGCTGAGCCACAGGAGCCGCCCAGTTTTTTCCTTTCTTAAAACGTGTATACATTTCTTTGGCACCCTTTGTGTGTATTAAGAGTGTGTGTGTTTATCACATTTTCTTTATCCAGTCATCCATTGAGGGGCATGTAAGTTGATTCTTTATTGTGATTTTGAATGGTGCTTCAAGAAACATATGAGTGCATGTATCTTTTTGATATACTGATTTGTTTTCTTTGGGGCAGATAACCGGTAGAGGGATTGCTGGATCAAGCAAGAGTTCTATTTTTAGTTCTTTGTGAAATCTCCACTATTTTCCATTAAGGTTGTACTAATTTACATTCCCACCAATAACATAAGCATTCCCTTTTCTTCACATCCTTGCCAACATCTTTTATTTTTTGTCTTTTTGGTAATACTATGTAGCTATTCTGACTGGTATAAAATGTTACTGTATTGTGGTTTTAAATTGCATTTAGTGATAGTGATTTTGAGCATTTTTCATATGTTTGTTGGCCGTTTTTCTGCCTTCTTTTAAAAAGTGTTTATGCCTTTAGCCCACTTTTTTTTTTTTTTGGTTTTGAGACAGAGTCTCAAACTGTCACCCTGTGGCATCACAGCTCACAGCAACCTCAAACTTTTGCGCTTAAGTGATTCTCTTGCCTTAGCCTCCCAAGTAGCTGGGACTACAGGCACCTGCCACAAGGTCTGGCTATGTTGCTGTTGTTGTTATTGTCATTGTTGTTTTAGCTGGCCTGGGCTGGGTTTGAACCCACCAGCCTTGGTGAATGTGGTCAGCACCCCACCCACTAAGCTACAGGTGCCACCCTTTAGCCCACTTTTTAATGGGATTATTTTGTTGTTGAGTTGTTTGAGTTCCTCGTATATTCTGCGTATTAGTCCATTGTTAGATGCGTACTTTGCAGATATTTTCTCTTATTCTACAGGATGTCTTTTCCCTCATCTCTTTATTTCTTTTGCTGTCCAGAAGCTTTGCAGTTTAAACCCCATTAGTCTATTTTGGTATTGTTGCATTTGCTTTTGACATTTTTTTAGTCATGAACTAAACGGGGTTTTTTTGTTTGTTTTTTTAGTATTTTTATATTATAGGTTTTTCGGTCCAGTTTTTAATGCAGCTTGAGTTATTTTATGTATGTGGTGAGAGAAAGGGATCTGGTTTCCTTCTTTTGCATATAGTAATCCACCCCCCTCCTCCCTCACATTGTTTATTGCATAGGTTGTCCTTTCTTCATTGTCAACTTTGTCATAGATCATGGAGCTTTATTTCTGGATTCTCTATTGTGTTCCATTGATCTATGTGTCTGTTTTTATGCCAGGACTATGCTGTTTTGGTTAATACAGTTTTGTAGTATAATGTGAAGTCAGGTGATGTGATTCTAGCTATGTTCTTTTTGCTTAGGATTGCTTTGGCTTTGGGCTCTTTTTTGATTTCATGTGAATTTTAGGATTCTTCTTTTCTAAATCTGAAAAATGACATTGGTATTTTGATAGAAATTATATTGAATCTGTAGATTGCTTGGCCATACTTATGGCCATTTTTAACAACATTGAATCTTCTGATCCATGAGGATGGGATGTTTTTCCATTTGTATCACATAATTTCTTTCATCAGTATTTCATAGTTTTCCTTGTAGAAATCCTTTACTTCCTTGGTTAAATATATTTCTAGGGTTTTTGTTTGTTTGTTTTTTGAGACAGAGCCTCAAGCTGTCACCCTGGATAGAGTGTTGTGGCATCACAGCTCGCAGCAACCTCCAATTCCTGGGCTCAAGCAAGTCTCTTGCCTCAGCCTCCCAAGTAGCTGGGACTACAGGCGCCCGTCACAACGCCCGGCCATTTTTTGGTTGCAGCCGTCATTGTTGTGTGGTGGGCCCTGGCTGGATTTGAACCCGCCAGCTCATTATAGCTCATTGCAACCTCAATCTCTTGGAAGTGATCCCCCTGCCTCAGCCTTCCAAGTAGCTAGGTCTATAAGTGTGCACTAACATGCCCAGCTAATTTTTTCTATTTAAGTTGAGATGGGGTCTCACTATTGCTCAGGATGGTCTCAAACTCCTGAGCTCAAGAGAGCCTCCTACCTTGGCCTCCTAGAGTGCTGGGATTACAGGTGGGAGCCATTATGTTTGGGCTTTTGGTAGCTATTATTAATGGGATTGACTTCTTGATTTGGTTCTCAGCTTGGTTATTAATTGGTACACAGAAAGCACACTGATTTTCTTATGTTTATTTTGTATCCTGAAACTTTACTGAATTCATTTATCAAATCTAGGAGTCTTTGGAGAAGAGAGAAGTCTTTGGGTGCTTTCTAGGTATAAGATCATATTGTTACCAGAGATATTTTGACTTCTTTTTTAAAATTTGAATTCCTTTTATTCCTTTCTCTTGCTTGTTTCCTTTGGCTAGGACTTCCAGTATTATGTTGAAGAGTGGTGAGTGTAGGCATCTTTGTCTTGTTCTAGTTCTTAGGAGAGAATGGTCTTTAACTTTTCAGTATGATAATGTTCAGTATAATGTTGGCTGTAGGTTTTCTATATGGCCTTTATTATTTTGAGATATATTCCTTCTATGCCTATCTTGTTATAAAGGGCTGAATTTTGTCAAATGCTTTTCTTTGTGGTTTTATTTGTTTTTAATTCTGTTTATGAAGTGAATTACATTTATTGATTTGCATATGTTGAACCATCTAAAAATTCAGTATTTTAGGTCTAGAATTAAGGTTGGAGTAACCATACTTGTGGCATGATTAGTTGTAAATCACCAACTAGAACTTGCCAGTTTCAGTGTGATATTCGGCATTTCCCAGAATTTTTGGTGTAAAATGATACTTCTCTATATAATCTTTAAGGTGTCTTAGTTCTAGCATTCTAAAATAGTTCTTTCTTGGATTATTATAAATCATTGTGACTGGTTTTTGTTGTTTTTTTGTTTGTTTGTTTGTTTTAGGAGCCCCCACGCCCCGTGCACCCAGCACCCTTACCAGAAGCCCCACAGCCACAGCGTCTGCCCCCAGAAGCTGCCAGCACATCTCTGCCTCAGAAGCCACACTTGAAGTTAGCACGAGTTCAGAGTCAAAACGGCATAGTACTGTCATGGAGTGTCCTAGAGGTAGATCGAAGCTGTGCCACTGTTGATAGCTACCATCTCTATGCTTACCATGAGGAACCCAGTGCCACTGTACCCTCACAATGGAAAAAGATTGGGGAAGTAAAGGCACTTCCTTTGCCTATGGCATGTACTCTCACTCAGTTTGTATCAGGCAGCAAGTACTACTTTGCAGTGCGAGCCAAGGATATTTATGGACGTTTTGGACCTTTCTGTGATCCTCAGTCTACAGATGTGATCTCTTCTTCCCAGAGCAGTTAAACCTTGAAGCCTTTATCTCTTCCTCTTTTAAAGTTCCACTTTCGGTCTTGTTTTTAATCTTGTGCATGATACTCAATGTAAAATTCACATCGTGCAAGATTTCTTGGACAGGTGTGTGTATACACTACATTTGTTTATAAAAAGAAGTAAAATAAACTCAGCCCACAAAGCAAGAAATTTTTCCTGAACAATTTAAGCTTCAGGGTTTTGAAATGTAAATGTTTACCTTGTTTTACTTTTGAGGCTGGGGAATAGGTGTGAGTGTTTGTGTGGTTTTTCCCTATTTATGTGTTACTGCATTAGAATCTCCCAGTTTTATTCTCAAACTTATCTCTTTTCCTATGACATTCATCAAGGGATATAAGATATGTAACTGGCATGATTCTGCTTCTAAGGGATCTGTAAGATCATAGTTAAGTGATTTAAACTGAATCTAAACAAAACCCAAAGAAATAAAAAGTGAAATGGCTATATTAAAATAGGTTAATTTGAACACAGGAAAGGATCTATTCATCTTTTGTTTCTTCTTCTGGCTTGTCAGTTAGGTGGAAAAAAAATCTTCAGTGACCCCCCTCACTTTTCTAATCTGGCTTTTACATTTATTTTGTGCCTTAAAAATTAACTGCAAAAATAAACATGATCATATGTTCATTGTTATTTACTCTTCCCTTTTAGTCTTTCACTGTTTCTCCTTCATCTCTACCATAGCACACCCCCCCAAGTAATTTTTAAACAGAGGCATGCATATATTCATACATACATATATATGTAATATGTATGTATAGACACATACATATACATTTTTTCTATCTGTGACATCACTACACTTAACTCCAAAAATTTGACTTGCTATTTTCTTCTAAGAATATAGATGCTTTTATTTTTAGTCACTATAAATGACTCTGTATAAACTGGACTAAGAGAAAACCACCTTGTGTAAGAAAATTTCCCTTTAAACACGTTTTAGTATTCATGTTGCACACTGTTAGAGACTATGAGAGCATTACTATTTGATTTAATCACCCAAAGCTATCACCCAATACTAATTCCTTAGTATTCATTCAAAGGAAGTAAATTATAAAATTCACAAAATAGAGTAAGCTAAAAGATGGAGGAGAAAGCTTCATTTCTTCTTTATTCTCGTATCATCCTTCCTGTTTTAACCTTTAACTTTGTTTTTGATGGTGCTAAGTTGAGTCTGATTTAGGCTTTGTCAGCTTTGGATTGAATTTAAAGTGTGTTCTCACAGTCATTTTATGTAACAATCAGATACAAGTTCTGTGTATCTCCATTTCTCTTCAAAGTTAATAAAAGTCAGCTTAGGTCATGGATTTTCAATATGAGGACTAGTTATACTGGTGTCAGGTGTTTTGAGTGTGGATAGTTTAGGTCTGGAGGGTTGGGGGCTGGGGTTGTTTTAGGAATGAGGACATGGTTGGAAATATTTTGAAAGGAATTCATGGAGTTTATGAAATAACTTTCTAGTTATCTTCTCTTACAGTACTTCCTTCTCAAAATAATTATTCATTTTCCTTGCCAGAGAGAGCTTTTCCCTTTTGTTATATGCCATTTTGGTGTATAATAGGAATTAGTCTAGTTGTCAGAAACTCTTTTTAGAGATTTTTTTATCTTACATGAAAATGGTGATGATTAAAGCCTACAGACTGCCATAATATAAATGATCCAAATCTTTCTTTCATGCTCAGAAAATGAAACCACAATGAGAATTAGTTTTCCATGAGTCAAATTTTTTTTCTTTCTTTTTTTTTTTTTTTTTAGACAGAGTTTCATTTTGTCACCCTCAGTAGAATGCCATGGCATCATAGCTCACAGCAATCTCAAACTCCTGGGCTTAAGCAATTCTCTTGCCTCAGCTTCCCAAGTAGCTGGGGCTACAGGCACCTGCCACAATGCCCGGCTATTTTTAGAGATGAGGTCTCGCTCTGACTCAGGCTGGTCTCAAACCTGTTAGCGTAGGCAATCCACCTGCCACAACTTCCCAAGTGCTGGGATTATAGGCATGAACCACATCTCCCGGGCCCTGAATCAAATTTTCTAATCAACTATGTCAATATTACTCATTTTAAGACTAACGTTGATGATAAATTGCCAATGTCACACCAGTGAACATTTCAAAAGGAAGGAATTGATAATTTTCTATAACACTATGTAAATCTACATATATATATGTTTTTATTTGCAGTGGTTCAATTTTATGTGTTCAAGGTTATTTCTGTCCACAGAATTGAAGCCTCATATTCAAGTGATTCTTTAATGGCCCTTCTATCTCTACATGCTAACATTTTGCTTAGCTAGTTTACAGAACTTCCCTTTGGTAAACATCTTTATTCATATTTACTAATCTTTTCTGAAAAGCTTTCATAGCATCATATAATCAGGTGAAGAATGCCCAGTATAAAGAAAATATTTGTTTCTTTTAGTCTATATTATATTTTCTGTCAAAGGAAGAAAGATAAATTCTCAAGTCATAACCCTAAACATAGATTTTATACTACAGTAAAATAATTACTTAAAATATCTTATTCCAGATGGTAGAAGGAAATTGCAAAGAGAGATTGTAATTACTTAAGGAAAAATTATATTTATTATAAGATAATCTCCTCACCTTAGCCTGCCATGGGACTTATGGGCACCCAGCTATACTGGATTTAATGAACATGTTAGGTTGGAATGCTAGGCTTTTATTTAGAGCAGGTTTCAATGTTGATGAATGCTGACTTTTTGTTTGGTTGTTTCTTTGGCAACAGAGAATGGAGGACTTAACTAGAAATAGCTCCTGATAAGAGATTTTTTAGTAGCAGTTTACACTCCATGGTTACCTTTTAAAAAATTTTACGTTATCTGTTCACAAAGTCTTACAACTATGCTTGAGTATCCCATTTTGGGAATGCTCGTTTGCTACATTTTCTCTGACAATACTAAGGTATTGCCTTATTGGAATCCTAGAAATCTCTGATATTTTAACCTGAAATGTAGAATATTTGTGTGGCATTTAATGGTAAGGGTGATGTCTGTTACTTTGTACTTTGTCAGAATAATTTTCACCCTGTTTTAAGTGTAAGCCTCTTTTTAAAATTGTGTTCCGGCCAGGCAATTTATAAATTCCATACAAAGGCAACATGTTTTGTTAACAGTTAACTTTATGAAGTAACTATATTGCTCTATTTCTCTGGACTCATTTTTTGAAATATGCAGAGTACTGTGTACTATTTAACATAGTATATAAGTTTATGAAAAATAGAGAACTTTCTGAAAAGTAAAAATTTATTGAGATACTATTTGTCTCACGGAGAGGTATTCCTTACTATCCCATCCCCACTGGCAGATAATAAACATTTTGAAAAAAATGACCTTACACCAAGAGTTTATAATCTTAGAAGCATCTGTCTATAGAACTCCTTAGGCAGGATGTATCTTGCAGTTCTTTTACTGTGTTGGGTAAGTGTTAACTTAGTTTTTCTTTTACTTTAAATATTCTCCAGATTCTCATTTATGCATCAAAGTTAAGTGTTAATATTGCATGATATGCATTTATCTTGTTCCATGAGCTTTTCAGTACTGTACAAGATCAACAAAAGTAATGCCTCATCTCTTCACTTTTACGTACTGTGATCTTAGCACAGTAGGGTACTGCAGAGACCTTCCAAGTGTTCTCCTTGACTTTCCTTCTTGGGCCATTTCAGTATCCTATGATTTTGTGTGTGTGTGTTGTTTTATCGCTGACTTGCGGTTGGCCTGTTTTATTCTAATTTCTGGAAAGCCATGTCCCAGTATTAGGATACTGTACTGCAGATAACTCTTATCTAAAACCAATGTACGATCTACTTTCCTTACTATTCACTGGACAAATGCCTTTTTTTCTCTTTTACGTTTGGGGAACACACACAAATCAGAGTAATTCTTATGAGGTGTTTATTAGTATGGCAGATTTATCTAATTCATAAAACTCATTTATCCCTCTGAGCCAGCCAGTGAGGATGAGTAAAATTATATAAATAAGTTTTGTCTTCTCGTCTTCAAATAATTTTATCATGTTGAAATAAGTTTTCTTTAGTTTTTTATTTGTAGAGGCAGCTAAGTACTCATTTATATTTAAGTGCTGTCTTTTTTTGTTTGTTTTGGCAAATAAGGTAACTGGGCAATCAAACACCTTTGGGAATCCTGGCGTTAGTATTTTCCCAACCAACCATTTCAAAATTAAATATAAAAGTAAATCCTTTATAGGAAATTTTCACCCTGATTTTTGTTTATTGCAGTTAAAATGTAAATAATAAGGCAATGTAAGACCTTCCTAATGTCAAAAATAAACTGGGCTACAGCAGGTTGCCCTATTTTTTTTACGTTTTGAAGGTTTTTTGGGGGGGGTTCTTTCTTTTTTAAATGTACAGTAGAGTGATGTCTGTATGTGTTAACTGTAGTGGAGTTTTGTCCAGCAAGCCTGAAATTTATACTTTGAAATAAAACTACTGGATTTATAACACTCTGAGTACTCTGATTCATTCTAAATATTCATGGCCCTTGTGTTATTTTCATTTGAAAATCTCCCAGCTTGTTTAGAATCACCCATTATAGGTGCTGGGAAGATGGTGCCCTGAGAGAGGACATGGAAGCTCTGCACCACTTTCCCCGACAACTTTCCCTGTGTTTCTCTTCTTTTGATGATCCTGAGTTGTATTCTTTATAATAAACTAGTAAATGTAAGTAAAAAGAAAAAATAATCACCCATTATATACTATACAATTCCATAGATTTCAAACCACATATCACTCTCTGGCTTTGAAAGAAAGTTGCTAGGCAGAATTTTTGATAGATTGGATGGGCACTTTTAGTAATGGGAGACAACAGTGAGGTTGACTGTATTGTGTGCCTGGCCTATATCACACAATGATTCAACTGCTAAGAGATTCCTTTGAAAACAGCACTCATCCTCTAAGGCTTTATTATTAGTATGGACCCCCAGGGGAAGGGGGAAGAGCTCAGAGCAGTGCAAGTTCTTAGGGGTTGGGGCCTGGAAGTGTGACTTAATTCTAGAACTGTCTATTAGCATGACAGATTTATCTACTTCTGTCACAGAACAGAACTGTCACATGGCACAAGTACCTAAGGGACCCTGGGTGATGTGGGCAAGCTTAAAAAGAGAATATGGATTTTGGTAAATAAAGAAGCAGTTTCTGCCACACCCTTTTGTATATTAGCTTACATGTTAAAGCCTAGCTACTGCTGTTCATTATACATAATGTTTCTTCTGCAGTGCTACACCCATAGTGAATGCTTTCTGTTAAAATCAGTGGAAAATGAAAGGGACAAACGGATTTATTAAGAGTATTTCTAATGAAAAAAACATAGCTTTGGTATTTTACTTGCAGCCTTTATCCCTTTCTATTCCCTTATCTCCCTCCTTCATTTTATGTCAAGTTTCAAAACTGGCTTCATGGTAATAAAATCAAAGTTATAAGCCTCTGGCATGCCATGATGGAGAGTTTTGTTGAAACGGTGCCAGTGAAAAACAGGGAGGCCGCCTTGTACTGTGGGACCACTAATGGCATAGGCTGTGTACTGAGATGCTAGGTAGATATCTGCCACCTGAAAAAAGAGAAGAGTGGGACATTTTAGAAAATCATTTGGAAAAAACTTAACTAAATCCATGACTGCCCCCTCCTCCCCTTTCTCTTTCCAAAGTCACAATATTAAGCCTCTTAAAAAAAATTTTTTTTGCAAGCTTCCACGTATCTTTACATGTTACCTTTGTGTCATAACAACCTCCGGGACTTGGGTTAGGTGCATTCAGGTCCTCACGGCAACAGATGGTATTGCAGGGATCACCCTTACTGTAAGGATCTTCCTTGTAATCTAAGAAATAGCGAAGGGAAAACAGTGATTATTGGTTATTCTAAAACACATTTATTCACAGCAAGGTTTTTGGACTTGTTAAAGCATAATCAGAAAGTGTGCCCCCACCAGCCTCCTCAGCCCAGCCTGCTTCAAGGTACAGACAACCTTGGCTCGTTAGGAAGGAGCAACTGCAAGTCCTGTGCTCCAGGGCCCAGCCTGCCCTCAGGAACGGAACTTTGCACAGTGAAGAGTAAATGTTTCCAACAAAAGAGATACAAATTTGACTTTTATCAAATTTGTTCATCAAAAACAAAGCATTTATGAATAATTTCTGTTTACTGCCTTTATCCTTGGAAGGAAACCTATGTAATTGGGGGTGGGAGGTCTGCCTAGATCATTTCTTCTGTATTTTACATGTAATTTTTTCAATTAAAAAAATCTACAAACGTTTCTCTGTCATTTTATAAAGGAGGCCAAAACTCTACTTGTCCAGCATAAAATATGTATTAGGTGAATACTAAATACTTAATTCCAGTAACTTCTTATAATGCCTTCTAGTACAGAGATGATAAACTTACATGGATTCTTTATCCATGGGGAAGAAAAGGAGTTTTGAAGAATGATTCTTGAGAAATGTGCTACGTACTGTTGTATCGCATGATATATTTCATGGATGCCATATCAGTCACTTTCCCTTGGTCACGCCGGAAGATTTTGGCTCGTGGAGCTAAATCATAAGAGTAGTCCAAACCCAACTTCTGAACTAACAGTGGATAGCCACTCCAGTTGTAGATTTTTTCATGGAAAGGTATGTTGTAGGAAGGCCAATATCCTGATTTGGAATGAAAGGCATGGAGGGGAGGGATTGGTAGGATAGGAGGCAGAAAAGAGAGGAAACAAAATAAAGAAGTTACTAATGGTATTTTGAAAATTGGTACAGGTATTTAATTACAAAATGATTGTCTAGGAAATAAAGCTTTGAATGTGAACCCTGGCAGCCAAAGTGAGCATTTTAAATTTCCTGAATACTTCTAAGGTTATTATTTTTCCTTTTAATTTTATGTATGTATGTATGTATTTATTTTGAAACAGAGTCTCATGATGTCGCCCTCGGTAGAGTTCCGTGGCGTCAGCTCACAGTAACCTCCAACTCTTGGGTTTAAGCGACTCTCTTGTCTCAGCCTCCCAAGTAGTTGTGACTATAGGCGCCCACCACTACACCCGCTATTTTTTGTTGCAGTTGTCATTGTTTTAGCAGGCCCGGGGCCAGGTTCGAACCCACCAGCCTCAGTGTATGTGGCTGGTGCCATAATCACTGAGCTACGGGCGCGAGCCGCCTCCTAGGTTATTTCATTAGGGAAGGAAGAGCAATAGAATTCTTTGATTTTTACCCCCAATTCTTAAAACATTCTATAAACCAGAAAATAGCTTTATTTTCTATACCGCAAAATCAAGAGTGATACAAAGCAGTCTGCGGACCTCACTAAGTGGATTTGGTTACTGAAAACACCAAAAGGTAGCCCACAATGTGGCCCTAAAAAAGGAAGATGCCAGATACTAATCATGTGCTAGAGGAATAACACAGCACTGGGAATCCAGAAGACCTAACACTAGGCTAAGGGCTAAAGAACTAGGTTGTAGGCAGGTTACCTCATCCCACTCCCCCAGTTTGTGGAAGGATGGAGTGGGGAAATCCGCAATGTGAGAGACTTGGGAATGATCTTTATGGTTCTAGGAGGTTTTAACTGCTTACACTCTTAAAGCATTTATAAAGGCTCAGTTTCATTCAGAGCTTCATAGTGTGCCAAGGCCACACAGCCCAGTAGCCACTAAACAAACATGAGACACAGCTCTAGTAAAAGTGCATTCCGGATAATCTGGAAATATCCCAGATTACATTAGCCTGAGTAATGTACACAATGATCAGTTAACATAGGGATATCTCTGCCATTCAGGGAATGACATCCCACCTCCATATTCTTCTCCTGGCCTTTGTCTGGCTTTCTCCTTTTTACTGCTTCTCTTACTCAGGGGTGAGGTTATTGAGGAAAAACAGCAAATCACAAGATTTTCCACCTTGCTAGTTCTGGGACACAGAGCCAGTAATGAGGAAGACTTGAGATAAGAATGACATTGAAATTATGGTGTTAAAAACAAATTTGTTGCTAAAACACATCTAGGTTATATGGACTTGAGAGTTAGACTGCCTTCATTTGAAGCCTGGTTATTATTAGGTATGTGACCTTGCACTAATTACTTAACCTCTCTGTGCCTTAGTTTCTTCATTTTTATAATGTGAAGAATAGCACAAGGACTACTGTGAACAGTAAATGAGTACAATCAGATGGAGTTCTTGTGACAGTGTCTAATAGTTGGTGAACATTAGTTGAATATTAACTATTTTACTTCATGAGAACAGCTCAAAAGATTAATAAAAATGGCTGCTTTATATATCACATTTTCATGAAGCTTCATGATTTATAAAACAGAGCAACTTGTTTAATTCCACAGCAACTGATAATGTGTAATATCTATCATTCCTTCTTTTAAAAGAAGAAACAAAATTTCAACGAGGTCAAATGCCTTCATTGACTCACAAAACTTGGTGAGACACTGAATACAAGCCTTCTAACTAAAGACACCACTAGCTTTCATCACTGTATGTCAGCTGCTTCCAAATGCTAGGAGATTTGGGGGACTTTTTTCAAAAATGGCTACATGACATCACTCATTTATTTGGAAAAAAACACACATTTCTTTCTAAGCCTTTCTCTCCTGACAGTAAAATAGTAACAATAAAACTTACTTGGTATTAAATGGGATATGAAACAAGAGAACAGAAGTGAAAGTTCCAGAAGAGTGTCTAGAATACAGTAGATACTAGATACTCAGTGAATTTAATTCTCTGTTCATCCACTGGCAGAAAAAAAACAAAAAACAAAAAAAAAATTTAAAAATCCGAATAAAAGACAGACAGATTAGTGTCGGCTCTTATTAGTCTTAAAGTAGTTTCATGGATCTAGGAATGGAATTGCAAAGAATATAAATCCACAGTTCTGTTATCAGTGACAGTCCCAAGAGGAAAAGGCTATGTTAGCAAGCATCTCTCGTGACACTATCATCAAGCTCTGAGGAGCTGGAAGCACAGCCGGACCCTCAGTTTTGAATTGCTGTGCTAATCAAGCAACCACCTACTAATGTGGCTTCTTTTCCTACAAGAAAAGAAAAGTAGGTCTGCTGCTTGCCAGTATGTGAACTGCTCAGCAGGTGAAACTTCCACAATAAAAACTTCTGTTTTATGCTTAAGTCTTCTGTGCATTTAGTCCGTGTGACCTATTTTCCACTGAGATGGCCCACCCCAGGTGTCAGTGTAAAACCAATTTGGCAACCTGGGAAACTGAGGACCAGGTTCACATCCCTAGAGCCCACACTTTTCTCTTGATTCTGTTCTTACTTATCTATCACCTGATCTATTACAATAATCTACTCTCCTTCTTTTCTACCTCCAGTTTATTCTCTCTTGTTTTCAATAACTTCCATTTTCTAAAGGATAAAGGCTAAATCACTTAGGAGGATTTTTAAGGCTGGTGTTTTCTCTCACCACTTACCCAGCTAATTCTCAAGACCACCCTGTGAAATTGTAAAGGTCCACATTCCCATGTCCAAAAGTTCTTGGGGGTCCAGATGAGTTTCAGTATTTAGGGTTTTTAGATTTTGGAACAGCAATGGAATGCGTATATTATGTATAACTCTGCACTCTTAGGGGAACACCTCATAATAAAAGATATTGATATTTCTGTAGCCTAAAGTATAAATGGTCTCTCTAAGAAGAAATAAAGAATAAAAAGATGGGGCAGTGCCTGTGGCTCAAAGGAGTAGGGCACTGGCCCCATATGATAGAGGTGGTGGGTTCAAACCCAGCCTGATATTTCAGGCACCTATAACAATCAAAAAACAGCAAAAAAAAAAAAAAAAAAGGAATAAAAAGATACTGGTAAGTTTGTGGACATTTTTGCTGTCAACTGAGCTAGGAAGGATCAAACCAAGACAAAAATGTTTGGTTTTAGAGTTTTAGGATTTCAAAATTACAAATAAGTGATTCTGGACCTGCACCACAAATGTTCTGTTTTACAGATGAAGAAAGTGAGGCTTGAAGAGATTGGATAATTTGCCTGAGATATTTAAGAAGCTGCGATTTGAATGAAGGCAGTGAAACTCCTGGCTTCCAATGTCTGGACTACGTTCTTAACTCCAGAACTGCCTTCTCCAATCCCTGCCACTAACAACGCTGCCCTCTCTAGAGTCACCACCCTGCTTGTTGTGCCCAACGTTATTACAGCCCTTCCATCTTGGGTTCTAATGGCGGCTTTGTGGGCTTTGCTTCCCTCCTGAGCTCCTAGAGGTAGGGATTTTGTATCCTTGCTTTGCCAACCCCACCGCCAGAGTATCACTCCATAAATATTAATTGTGTTGAACTTAAAGTTTTATCCCAAGAGAAATCACAGAGTCATGAATGCTTGCCTTGTGTCCTAATCGGCACATTGTCTCATTAAGAGTTTAGGATGTAGATTTAATGCCATGTTAAAACTGGTAATTCTTTGCAATGTAACTAGCTGTAGCATCCCCATCTTTCTACCCCAACCACACACTCACAAAACATGCATTCCCCTGCTACACACACACACACACACACACACACACACACACGTCCTCTTGACTTATGGCATGAAGAAAGTACCTTTCCGGAGCACATCAGTTTGTTCAGAATATTCTATATATGAAGGAATTTGCTCCACAATGTACAGAGTGCCTTTGCCGAGGCTGTGGTTCAGCTTTACCCTCTTCAGGTCCAGGACCATGTACTGATTGTTATAGGTGCCTGAAATATCAGGAGACACGAAGGCAGGACATGGCTATGGTTTGACTGGTTAACAAGCTTAAATTTAAACATATGTTCATGCCTAAACGTTATTCTGCATGGCCACTTACCAGAATTGTACCTTGAAAAGATCTCTGCCCATGTCTGACCGTCATCTGCCATCATATTGGCCACACGGACCCTTTGCCAGGCCAGAAGAGACTGAGGTGTCACTTCCTTTAATAAGGTTTTATTATATACACTGTTAGTGGTCTGCAGCAATACCAAACCACTGCTAAGAATGTAAAAGTCATCCAGAGACTCCAGAAACCCTACAGGAAAGGCAAATACACACAAGAGCATATGTATGCATAGTATATTAAACTGTCATTTTTAGCACAGAGCATTACACACACAATGCATTCTGCAGAGAGTATTGGCTGTACCCTTCCTTTATCTGCCATAGCCTCTCCCCACTTTGGCTCACCGCTCTGCTAGTTACACAGGTGTTGCTTATACACATACCAGGAGACCTCCACCCTTGAATTCGCCACTAAAAATTTTTTATTTTATGATTTGGGATTACAAATATATCTTAAATCAGGAATATTACAAGTTTCCAAAAATGATAAACAGAAATAGATCCCCACTTGCTAGGATTTTATAGGAGAACTTTTAATTAGGGAGGATATTAGAATATATTTGTTGTTGGATAGTAAGACTATTATTTCCTTTTTTCATCTCTATCTACTTTTCTATATTTTTCCAATTTTATATGAGTCTACATAATTTAAAAAATGGAAAAACACCTACATTTATAAAAGCAAATAAGATTCTGAAACTAGGACATTGATGCTCTGGATCGATGTTTTTATTAATGTTGGAGGCAAACAGGAAAATCAGTGAAGCCATAGTTTTCTGAAGGCCTATTTTATGGTTTATATTGGAATGCATAGCCAATGAATAGAATATCAGACACGGCTATAATAATAATAGAGCATATATTGTTAACAATAATGGGCAAAGTGTCAGTGCTAAAGAAATGTCAGAAAGGAACCCATTGGGAGAATTAGAAAGGACAAAAGTATAAAATTCTCTGGGCACATCCCTATGAATGGGACTAATTCCCTTGCAAAGAAGCCCGAAGGTAGCTATCCCTTTCCACTATGTGAAGTCACAGCAAGAAGGTTTTTTTTTTTTTAGGACAAAAATCTCATTCAAGTTGGAGTGCAGTGGTGTAATCATAGCCCACTGCAGCCTTGAATACCTGGGGTCAAGTGATCCTCCTGCCTCTTGAGTAGCTAGCACCACAGGTGCATGCCACCACATCCAGCTAATAGGACCTTTAAAGGAAAATTCTCTTACCTGCAATTCAAGAGGTATTTCACTACTTTGAAGCAGAAACTGTACTTCAGCCACTCTTCTAGAAAATTCTGAAGTTTTTTGTTCATGGACTTGTAACTCCTCCTAAAACACAATTTTTAAATGATAATAGCTTTGTGCTTCTTACCTTATTTTCTGAAACCCACAATTTCAATTATTGATATGTAAAAACCGAGAAAGCCCTTAAATTTGCCCTAATGCCTTGTTTCCTGACAGAGTTCCAAAAGTAACAAACCTAAGTGCATTTAGGGGTTAGGCAAATACTATACCCAGTGTTTCGTTTTGTTTTGTTTCGTTTTGTTTTGTTTTGGAGACAGAATCTCACTCTGTTGCCTTGGGTAGAGGGCAGTGGTGTCAGCCTAGCTCCCTGGGTTCAAGTGATCTTCTGCCTCAGCCTCCAGAGTAGCTGGGACTACAGGCACCTGATACAATGCCCAGCTATTTTTTTCTAATTTTTTTAGTAGAGGCAGGATCTCAGGCTAACCTCAAACTCCTGAGCTCAAGCAAGCTACCTACCTCAGCCTCCCAAAGTGCTAGTATGATAGGTGTGCGTCACCACACACAGTGCTTTTCACACTGGTGTCCTGTGAGAGGATCTTAGGTATGCTGCAAAAATTTTTAAAGATCATGAATTAAATTATTTCCGAAAGAAATTCAAAGCACAGTAAGTATATTCTTTTTTCACTTTTTTTTTTTGATCAATATAATTTAAGCGTGCCATGGAAGTTTAACTATAGTTTCAATTGTGCCATGAGATGAAAAAGGCTAAAAAACACTGCAATAGAGAGAGGCAAGACGTGTGCTACAAAACAAGACCTGGCCTGCTGGAAGGCATTAAAGTGTGTAGATACACGTATGTAAAGAGCCCGTGTGTGCATGCACACATGCATACAGACAGAACTTTGGCAGAAATTGGCCCACAGACTGGTAGTTTATCATCCTTAACTGCAGACTTTTAAACAACCTGTAATTCAAGTCAAATTGAAAGGACTCTTAGAAATGATTCATTTATACTTAGAAAATCATAGTTTTAACTTCATAACTATCATGATATGTGTATCTAGGAAACTGGAAATCTCCAAACATTTTTCAAACTTTTTCCAAATGTATAAAAATAAATACATGAATTAAAAAGTGAATAAAATAGCAAGAATTAGAGTCAGAATAATATTTGAAGGATTAGCATCCATTTTACATCACACAGAACCACATACAACTGCCAACAGTTGACTGTTTTCTTATCTAGCAAGACAAAGACAGTGATTTTATATGATCCACAAATGAGCTACTAGAAATTCTCCCTAGAGTTAAAGGAAAGATAATTTTGATCTCTTCCAGATGCTACACAACTGGTGATTACTGTTTCTAAAAGTAGCTGTTTTGTGTGTGTGTGTTTTGTTTTGTTTTGTTTTTTTGAACAGAGCCTCAAGCTGTCACCATGCATAGAGTGCTATGGCATAATAGCTCACAGCAACCTCCAATTCCTGGGCTCAAGCAAGTCTCCTGCCTCCGCTTCCCAAGTAGCTGGGACTACACGTACCCACCACAATGCCCGGCCATTTTTTGGTTGCAGCTGTCATTGTTGTTTGATGGGCCCAGGCTGGATTCGAACTCGCCAGCTCAGGTACACATGGCTGGCACCTTAGTCCATTGACCCACAAGCACTGAACCCAAATGTTAGATTTTGTGTGTGTAAGCAATCACATCTAGCTTACTATATTGTGAATGTTTTGTAAATGTAACCTCAATCTTCA
>CAUYON010082030.1:0-31359 GCA_963573935.1 Arctocebus calabarensis
AGGGGGAGGGAGGAAGGGGGAGGGAGGAGAGAGGAAGAGGGGAGGAGGAGGAAGGGCAGGGAGGAGGGAGGACGAGGGGAGGGGGGAGAGGGGAAGAGGGGAGGGGGAGGGAGGACAGGGAGGAGGGAGGAAGAGGGGAGGGAGGAGGGAGGAAGAAGGGAGGAGGAGGGAGGGAGGAAGAGGGGAGGGAGGAGGGGAGGGATGAGGAGGGAGGGAGGAGGGGAGGGAGGACTGGAAGGAGGAAAGGTGTCCCCTGTCCACTCCCCTCTGTAACCCCCGCAAATACCGACCAAGCTCACTCTAAACGTGTAGCTCCTGGGGCAGCACCGTCTCCCTGGCCCACGCTCCCCACGCTCCCCAGCGACTCTGAAGATTCAGAGTCTCGCTCTTCCAGCTCTCAAGGTCAGAGGTGCCGGGTGTCACTGCAGAAGGCCAGGCTGAGGAGACTGGCCTGTGCCACGGCCTTGGGCTTGGCCTGTGGGGTAGGCTCCCGCCGTCTCTTCCAAACCCACAAAAACAGAAAGGGGTTTATTGTAAAATCACTTAGGGTTTTACATGAAGCTAAATGCTTTATTTTCTTCCAGCACTTCCAGCTAGGGCAGCCCTCTCAAGAGGATTCTGGAGAGGACAGGTTTCCCCTCTGGGGACCCTTGGGGTTTCCCCCTCCACCTGCCTCCTCCCTCCACCCTTTCACCCCAGGAGGCCGAAGTGAGGGCAGGAAGGCCTCAGAGCAGAGCAGCCCATTCGACCTCCTCGTAAAAAGGGCCGCCTGGGCTTCTCTGCAGTGTTCGGGTGGCAGCCAGGAGGAAAGGAACACAACAGCCAGTCAGCAGAATCTGGGATCTTCAGGACAGGGTGTGAGAAGGAAAAAGTAGGGCTGAGACCTTTGACCTGGGCAAGTGGATAGAGGACTTTCCACATGCTGAGATGGGCAAAGTGTGGAAGCAGCCAGGTGGGCAGGACTCACTAGACACAGGTGCACGATTGGAGAAAACAGGGCTGGGGCGGTTTGTGCTCAGGCCTGCGTGCGACATTAACACATTCTTACCCCAGGCTGGGGAGGGGACAGGTCCTCCCTGACAACAGAAGGTGCCCACCCTTCCTGTCCTTAACACAACCCTGCAGATTTGCAGGAGGTTTTCCTCCTTTGCAGGGGCAGGACCCTCCACGGGCTGGGGTGTGCTGGTAGTAGAAGCCAACACTGGACAGCACACAGCTGACGGCAAACTGTCCAATGTGGGCAAAGAGGCGTCAGTGGGCCCTTGCAAGCAGTCAGTAGAGGCTTCTAGGCAGAGATGGGAGCTGAGCTGGGAAAGTGGCAGACATTAGAGGGATGGAGAACAGAGGTGCCAAGAACAGAGTAACGAAACCCCAGAGACGAGGAGGGTGCACGGAGTAGCTGGGAGAACAGGGAGAAACTTAGGGTCCCAAAGACGGGAGACGGGAATGGAGCCCTTTGTGGAACGTCCATGACGGGTCTGCTTCTCAGCTGTGCACCAACATCCCTGCCTTCCCACTCTTCCCAGCAATGCTGTGCGTGAGGTGTTGCAGCAGAGGGCCTGAAGCTCAGGAATTTAGGCAACATCAGCTTTCAGCTGTTGTGGCTGGGACTGGGGCCCTGGGACCCTGGAACGTTCCAGGAATAGAGGCTGGTTGGGGTAAAGCCCAACAACATCATCTTGACCACACCGACCCTGAGGTGACACCATCTGGTTTCACAGACAGATGAGACTCATGTAGAAAATGTCTCTACTCTCGCCCTCAAAAGCAGAAAAAGCTATCAGGGAATTTCTTTCAGAAATAACATAAGAAGTCAGAACCCTATTTTACAAAGACATGCCAAATGAAAAGATACATTTAGTAAAATCTCTTATTCTCCCCCATAAAAAACTAGAATGGATCCACACTCTACAATCTAGAATCTAGATTCTAGATGACACAAACATGTCACGATTTTACAGGCAGTCCCCAGGTTACAAACAAGATCGGTTCTGTAGGTTTGTTCTTAAAATTAATTTGTATGTAAGCTGAAACAGGCATATTTACCTATTACCTATAATAAACCTCCATCGCTGTGAGTCATCCGTCACAGATGACTATACCTTGAAGACTGCCTGTATGTAAAATTTTGATTTTCATTATAAACTTCTTTAATGTAGAATTATAAAATGGAATTGTATATGGGTTTTTTACCCCCCAAGTAGATTTTTATTCTCCTTTGGCCACACTAGTCCTGTATCATCAGAGTCGCTATAAATAACCGCCAGGAGCTTTTCTTAGGACGTTTGTACAACTTCCAAGGTGTCGTTCTGCATGCTGCATTTTTCCCCTCCCTTGGTTCTAAAAACTGCAATAACTAAGAAAATAACTGACTTTTGATAAAATCATCAACATCAACCATGTACACTCTAGACTTCAGTCATTAACTCGTTTTTTTATGAATTAATCTGTCAAAATAACCACTGACAGTACAAAGAAAGGGGTACCTCTGAAATGCTGTCTGTCTGCAGACCTACGACTTTGCTGTTTCTGGAGGCACAAAATGCTTTCAATGTAGCTGTGCAGAGTTTAGCTTTGTATCATAAATTTCATCGTCAGCTATTACATTCTTCCACCTTTTCCTTCATTGAGATGTTAACGTTTCTTTTTGACCAAGGATGATTCGACTTAGAATGTCCTGCTAATCCTGCTACACTCTGGGTAATAGCGCAGCCAGGCTGCCCCACTCTCAGAAAGAAAAAAGGAGAATCTGCTTCCTGAAGACAGTGGAATGCCTGCCCCTTGGGGACACGCGGGAGCATTGAGGAGCCCTCCAGCAGCTCCTCCTGCAGAATCATCTGAAACTGAGCTACCTCTGCAACCTCAGTAACTAAGTTCCCTTTGAAACTGCCATGGCAGGAAGTTCTTCACAAAATTTATCTCCTTTTGTTAATCATGAATTTCAAGGATGGCCGTAAGCACCATCTTGGTAGATTCTGCTTTTACCATATATATATACATAAAACCTTTCTAGCTGGGTACGGTGTAATCCTAGCACTCTGAGAGGCTGAGGCAAATGGAATGCTTGAGCTCAGGAGTTGGAGACCAGCCTGAGCAAGACCCCGTCTCTACTAAAAATAGAAAAACTAGTCAGGCGTGGTGGCAGGCGCCTACAGTCCCCGCGAATCATCAGGTTGAGGCAAGAGGATCACTTAAACCCAGGAGTTTGAGGTTGCTGTGAGCTATGACACCACAACAACAACACTCTACCCAGGGTGACTGAGTGAAACTCAGTCTCAAAATAACATAAATAAATAACTTTCTGAAAACTTGAATTCACTGCCACCACGGGATGAAGATCAAAGAACAAAAAGGAAAAATAAAAACCTTTCCTTACGGTTCCTCTTCTTGTTGTCCAGCTAACCATGTAAGCAGGTGCACCCACGGGGGATGTCCCTGGGCTGCCTCTGTTTCGGGGCTATCTGTTTAATAGAAGCTTCAGCAATCACAACACGTAGACCCTGGCAAGCATGTCTCTTGGGGCGAGGCACCTAGAAGTCAGCCCCGCACTGCTGACAGCAAACAGCAAACAAATACAGAGATGAACAAGCCTGTGTTTTACTCAGGTTCCCGCCCCCAGCCCCAACACGTGCTGTCAATTCCAGAGGAGCGTTTTACACCACAAAGGTGTGTGAGTCCTCAGTCTGATTAAGCTGGCCACCAGACAGGAGGGCAAAGACAGCAAACACCCTATGTAATGGACCATCCTGGGACCAGAATCAAGCCTGCGCTCCTCCCAGGGTCCCAAAATAACTCACCACTGGCCAGAGGACAGGCCCTCCCAGACCACAGCCAGGGCTGTCTGAGGACGGCTCTCTGGACAATCACCCCTCACATCTACACAACTCTAACAATAAAATGAAGGTGGACTCCACGGGTCCGCACTGGTTTGGCTGCAGATCAGACTCTAAGAATTAAAGAGGGTGCTACTGCACACCGGCCTAGAACTCACTGACCAGAGGGAGGGAGGTCCATGTGCCGGTACCTCGCTGGGCTTGGTGTCCCTTCCCACCACTGCTACCCCTGCTCTGGCCCAGGCCAGAACTCAAGATTACTGGGAGACTCACAGCCATGTCCAAAGCGGACACCCAAGGCTTCAACAGGAGATGGTGTCCAGAATGCAGGGAGGGACGCTGCATTCCTAGAAGCCTAGAAGAGGCATAGTACGGACAAAGCGATCTACAGCAGCAGGACTCAGATCAGCAAAAGCCTGAAAACAACCCAAAGGGCCGTCCACAGGTGGGTGGATGAGCCAGCAGCAGCGACGCCTGCCTGCAGTGCAGCACCACTCAGCGACACAGGGAGCAGGCTGCGGACGCTGCCAGGGCCGGGGCGCAGGACCGACGGGGCTCACCAAGTGAACTAATTCCCTTCATGCAGCTCTGCGGAAATTGCAAACCCACCTGCGAGAGTGAGAGCAGATCAGTGAAAGGGCTGACTGCAGAGAGGCAGGAGGGAACTGGGGGGGACGGATGTCTGCGTCCCCTCGCTCACTTGCGGCTCCACATACGTAGAAGCCCTCCATTTTCACAATTCAAATACGTGCAGTTTTCTGCTTCATGTATTACACTTACATTAAGCTGCTTTAAAAAAAAAAAAGAAGAAGAAAACCATTTGGGGAGAGAGGAGGATATCAAAGAATTCTGTGTGATGGAAAACAAGTCGAGTGGACTCCCATGATCAGCAGAGTGGCAGGTGACGGACGTCACCCTGAGCACAGACTTAGGGACTTCTGAGTCACTGTTCTGGGGGAAACAGAGTTAGGTTTCTACGAGCTGGTCAGATGTTTGTCAACCAGTCAATATACAACCTTGTTAAAAGACACCTTACTTAAAATATACTGTTGATTCATTAACACTGACCTCCTGGCCCGCAGCAGCGTAACTCACGTCTCAGTGTACACAGCTTCTCTACAAGGCACGTCACAGCTCTCTCAAGCTTAGACACAAAACTAATGGCTTTGGTGCCATTTTAAATACCAAAAGCACCAACAAATAATGCAAAAACTCAAAACAGACAGCACCAAGTAGATCACAAAAAGGACACCTGTCCACAGTAGAAGAGCCTTGGCTGAGCTGTGCCAGGAACACGCCTGTTTCTCCCTAGTCCAGGCCACCCACACATGACCACAGAAGCACAGCATTACAGACGCTGGGGCTTAAAGATAAGTTTTAGCAAGTAGGCAAATACACAAATATGGGACACTCAAATAATGAGGACCAATTGTATCTAACTTCTTTGAACCTGGGTGTCCTCATGTTTAAAATAGAGGGAGGGCCTGCTGTGAAGAGTGAGTGCCCAGAATCACCAGGAACAGGCACTGGCAAAAATGAAGTACCACAAATGTTAGCCAGTATCGTTACTGCCGCCTCGCATGCTTTCCTTCTGGGGTCTGAGCACCCACAGCAGACCCCATGTCCTCTTTTCACGTAGCGCCCGCTCTGTGCATTACTATCAATGCCCTGCAGACCACCGCCCACCTCTGGGAACACTCTGAGGACGAAGGCCGCCTTCTACGATGTCGGGGGCTTGGCCTAGAGGCTGTATGGAAGTTGAGACCGCTGGGCTTTGATCTCCATCACTTATCTCATATACGACACCAACTGCTTTTTTACTAGCAGTATACTTCCTCCAAATGTAACTTTGACATTGTCACTGGTTAAAAACTTTAAGTTTCAAGAAATATTACCTTATCCCTAAATAAACGTTAAAACTGCCTGACACTTACCACTGCCTTACTAATACTTCATCATGATTTTAGTTCTCTTGAGAAACTCTTCTTTTTATAGATACATCAGTAGTTACCAAATTAGGGCACTAAGCTTTCCTGAGTAGCAATGAGATGGTCAATTCAAATGGACAGAGATAATGGCCAAAGAAATATTGTGTGTGCATGTGTATCACCATCTGGAGTTTTAAATCTATAGAATGATGGCGTCAAGATGGACCACCACCCTGAAAAGAAGTAGGAAATCGACAAGTTCAGCCGTGAAAAGATGGCTGGGTCACAAGGCTTCCAATTAGGTTAGTGCTGGAGTTTCAAGAATTGTCCACTTCACTTCTAACAGGTATTGACAGAATTCTGCCAATTATTTTCATCTTTCAGCTGAGCCTTAGTTTGGATCAGCTAAACAACTGATCTCTAACCCTCCTCCTAAGACTCAAACAAACTCGAGCTTTCAAATAGGAACCTCCCCAAGGCAAAGGGTAGACTTCTAATTCCACCACAGTGGAGCAGCCATGATCCTCCCAGGCCTCTTCTATACTAAAAACTGGACACAATACAACAGGAAAAGAAAGATAATGGGACGCAGAGAGAAGACGACGGTCTGCCTGGGACCTTGGGACAAGTGAAGAACAAGGCAGTAAGCTCCTCTGTGCTGTGGTCTGAATGCCCCTCCAAAATTCACATTGAAGCCAGTCCCTAATAGGGCAGTGTGGAGAGCGGGCGTCTTTAGTTGGTGACTGGGTCATGAGGGCTCTGTGCTCCTGAATGGATCAATACAAGCACAGCTTAATGGACTGATGAGTTAGTGGGTCAAGGGGTTTTGATGGGATTAGGACTGGTGGCTTTATAAGAAGAAGCTGAGAGACCTGAGTTTGCAGGTGGCAGCTCAGCCCCCTCGCCATGCAAAGCCCTGCACCACCCGGGAACTGCGGGGCATCCCCGCCCGCAAGAAGGCCTCACCAGGTGCGTCCCCTGGACCGTGGACTTCTCAACTTTCATAACCATAAGAAATAAATTCCTTTTCTTTATAAACTACTCAGTTTCAGGTGTTCTCTTATAGCAAACAGAAAACTGACTACGATGCTGGGTTGCCTCACTATCTCCTGCACAACCCAGACAGGCATTAGACACCTCTCACCAGGAACCGCTGACAGACTCAGACTAGAAAGGCTCCAAGAAAGCCTGTCCCCCAGGCAAGGATCAGGAAAAGGGCGGCGTAACAGAACCAGAAATGTTTTACAATGCCCACCAGCAGACTCCTCCCCGACCATGCTTCACAGGCGTGAGTGGAGAGCAAATTCTTTACCCCTCCTAGCCCCTGACTGGCACACACAGGTGGCAATGTGCCCATCTCCTGATATGGTATCCGCTGGCCACGCAGGAGCTGGTCTCCCACCCAGTGGAAACAGGCCACGACCCAGCTCCCTGCAGGGAGAACAAAGACAGGACCAAGGGGGGCGCTGAGCCTCAGCCCCACCAGCGTCACTGAGGACAGCACGGCAGAGAGGGGCAGGGCTGGCTGGCCGCTGCCTCCTGACCTCCTGTGTCAGTGGGGCCCGTGGGGAGCTGGGGCTGCCCTGCATCCCACAATGTCAGCACACACGGGCTCACCCCACAGCCCCGTCCGCACCTGCATGCTGGCCGGCAGGGAAGCAGGTTACATAAGACCCAGACTCTCACAGTCTCACACCCAAAATGTCCAGGATACAATGAAAATCTTGTCAGACCAAGAATGAGGACAATGGCAACTTGAATGAGCAAAGACAGTCAACAGGTGCCAACGGCGGTATGACTCAGAAGCTGGAATTATCTGCCTGGAATTTCCAAGCAGCTGTCTCAAAACTGCTACCATAAGAACTATAAAATCTCTTAAAACAAGGAGAGCTGAGCTGCAGGGCTACTGCCTAACTCAACCCCGTGCGGAGGGAGAGATTATTTTCCTTCCTTCCATCTTGGGTGATTTTTAGCGTCTCTGGATCAGTGGATGACGCACAACACGTCTGGAACCAACGGAACTAACGGTTCAACCAGGTACCTGCGGAGACTCGCCCCGTGTTCAGCACCGAGCTGCACTCACTGGTGATACACAAACAAACGAGTGACTCGAGAGCCGCGCTCTCCACTGTCACCCAGCGAGGATTCATCCAAACCCAACACCACCAAGTCAAGTGCCCCAACAGAGGCAGAAATAAAAAAGGAAGAACCGTACAGGATATAAAAACTCCACCCAAAGGATGGGAGCGTGTTTTCCTACAGTGGGCAACAGAAACAAAGGTACTATGGAAGGAAAATGAAGGGACGAAAAAGAGAGGAATGGATAGCAGAATCAGGAGGTTTGTTGCAATAAGAACCAAAACACGAAATATCCAGTAGGGAAGGGGGACAAGACACCCAAGTCTGCAAGCGTGTCAAAAAGACTTGTTCACAGTCCTCCGACCTCAACGGGCAGAATGGTAACATGGCACAACTGCTGTATTCTTCTTAGAAAGAAAAAGGTAGAGAAGTCAGAGCATTTTCAGTGAAATTCTGAGAATGTTTGAGTTTGAACTAGACTGCAAAAGGTAAGAATTACCAGTCGATGCAACTGGTGGAGAGATGGTTTCTACCCCTACCAGTCCATCACGCTGAGAATCAAGTTAGAGGGCTCTGACAATAATAAAGGGTCCTCCCCCAACTGCACCTCAAGGGGAAGCAGGGCCCTGAGAGTCGTCCTCCTGCTGTGATGTAAGTGACAGCCCAGTGAGAGCTGCCATCTGAGCCAGGAGGAAGAATCCTTTCCCCATGGTGATCGCCCCAAGGCAGGAGCCACTGAAGAGCACATTGAGCTTGGGGGTGTGAAGCTCTGCACCCAAGACAACCCCTGAAAATTCTCTGAAAGCAAAAACAACCAGACACAGGGACAGCGGAGAGCTAAATCCTGGTCCCCCAGCAGTCACAGGCTTGAGGGAGTCACTCAGAGGTCTCTTTGGGTCTAAGAGAGAAGAATAGAAAATGGTACCACTGGGGCCATTCGTGTCTTTCTTTTTCTCCCCCATGATCCCAAAACAAACAGGGCTCACTCATGAGACATGGTGATAGGGAAGGACAGTTGGAGGGCCACCCTGATGGTCCCTGGCCCACCCCCCAGGGTGGCCCAGTCCCTCCAGCTCCTGGGTCCCACCATGGGCCCACCCACATCCAGGCCTGGGGCCCTGGTCTGAGACACTCTGCCACCTAAGGGACCTGCTTTGACCATAACCAGCTCCTCAGAATCTCTTATTTTGACTCTGTAGCATCTTTCTGAAACCCCTAGGGACTGGGCTTCAACTGCAAGGTCACGTAGGACATTAGTCCTTAAGGGAGTATCCTTCCTCCCCAAACACATTCCCTGTAGACTGGGGAAGGGGTGACCCTGTGACCACGGTGCCCTCAGGACCCAGGACCAAGCCCGGTACCACATGGAAGCTCAGTAGAAACTTACAGCGTGACCAAACAGGAAAAGTTAGTAAAGTAAGAACTCATCCACAAATGTTTTCCATCAAATAGATTCTGTAATGTATTCAACTTAGCTGATTCTTGCTTTGGGTCACATTTGTTCTCCTTAACACAGGGGCCTGTGACAGGTGCCACAGAGCCCCACCCAGTGCCCAGGATGGGGTCAGCCCTGCCCTGGAAAGGACTCTCATTCCAGAGCCCTCACAGTCACATGCCCCTTGCTGTCTCCATGTCCCCATCAGCATATGGTTGAAGGCCTCTGTGGCCAATTACACAGAGTGTGCAGATGTGGAATGAATCGGCACAAACTAGCTTTCTATAAGCCTCAGACTTTCTGCCTTGGACACCCCTGGGAAGAAGCAAGAGCATTCTAATCCACTCTCAAGGTGTCTCCCGGGCCACAAGCACTTGAGAGGTACAGGAGTCCATGTGAAACTCCCATCAAGAAAGGGTTTTGTGGCTAAAACATTTGGAAATGACTTCCCTAGAGAACTGCCAGCACGCTGCACCTCATCGATCCCTGCTGGCCCCTGGAGGGATTCAAACTGGTCAAATAGAGGCCACAGACACCCACAGAGCCAGCACCCCACTCCAGGGGACAGGCACCCCATAATACCACAAGCTCCACGCTGCCGGACCCTACTCCTTAAGTTGCTGTTGACAATTGGATTTCAAGCCCAAAACAGGAAAATTAACTATGAAACAAGGTTTCATTTCAGTGCTGTGTCCATTCCAAGTAGTCCCTGAACAGACTATCAGAACTCACAGGCTTTGAAGGAGAGCGTCCTCCAAAGGACATGTCCAGAAAAAAAAAAAGGACAAGAGGTACATGGCTGGTCCAATGATCCAAGAAGTGGGAGTTGGGGCCGGTTTCAGCGGCTTTTTTGTCCTTTTCAGCTGTGTCTATTCAATGTCATGAGGGCCTGCCAGAAACGCCAGTTCTAAACCTCAGGGATGCTCAGTATCATTAGCAACAAACTGGCCATGGAGGAAGGGCCTACAGCAGTGCAAAAGGGCAGCTGGGTCAAAGGAGGATGACCGTTCCCTCATGACAACATCCGTCTCTGACCTAACATCAGCCTCTTTCTCAGCAAGTCTACGTCCAAAGCACACAGCACACAGTGAATGGGGGGCCTGCCGCCATGGACCTGTGCCCTGGGGCCACGCACCGCAGGGGTGAAGCTACAGCCAGCCACAAAGCGATTCTCTTCTCTGAGATTCACTCTGAGGCAGAGGGTCCTGTTACCTTCAGCACCTGTGTTACCAGAAGGAAGATAAAGGCCTGTTGTACAAAAACCACGGTCTGTTCCACCAGGAGGGCAGTGGCTGTTTGGGAAGGTCGAGGTTCACAAGGTTCACCCTCTCGGGGTGACCAGGGTGGGAGTCCTCTCTGCAAGGGGCTCCACCTTGTAGGGAGACAGCCCCGAGTGTCAGCTGCCTGTCCACGTGTGCACTTTGTGAACTCAGCACAGCATACATAAAACGTCACTCAGCATGTGACGCGAGGTAAGGTGAGGTTGGCATTAGGGAAAGAGCGCCCAGAACTCTCCTGCGGCCTGTGGGCACGAGGAACCGAGGAACGGCGCGGGCAGGGACCACGTTCCAATCTGCCTTCAGGCCCTTGGGCTGGTTCCCTTCTGTGAGGGGCTGGACTGCGTCGTCTCCAAAACAGTCAGATGATGAAGCCCTAACCTCCAATACCTCAGAAGGTGCCTGCATTTGGAGATCCTGTCAGAGGCAATTTAGTTAAAATCAGGTCACAAGGGTGGGCCCCCAACCCAATGTGACTAGTGCTCCTGTAGGAAAAGGACATAGGGACACAGAAAGGAACACACAGGGATGACCTGTGAGGACTTGGGGGAGGACAGGGGCCTCGGGAGGAACCGACCTTGCGGTGACCTTGACTTCTAGCCTCCAGAGCTACAGGCAACACTTTTCCACTGTGTAACACCCAGTCTGGGGGACTCTGGACGACAGCCTGGGCTGACCAAATGCCGCGCTCCACCCTCGGGCAGAGGCCCTGCTGGAAGGCTGCTCTGGCCTCAGCCCTGGCTGCACCTCCAGCTAATATCTCAGACCCATGGCCAACCAGGAAGAACGAAAAGGTCCATTTCGACAAAGGGTCGCCTCAGTCTGGGAAGGTGGGGATGCCGGTAGCTCCTCCGGGCCTTCCTTATTTGCCCGACCTAATCTCAGCCATTAGGCAGGGGCAGCACACACACCCATGCCAGGAACCTGACACAGGGCAACAGCCACCCCATGGGTTCTGGCCTCGCTACCCCAAGGCCCGCTACCAACGTTTGAGGGTTACCATGTGCCCAGAGCCACCCGGAAGGCAGGCACTGTCACCCTCGCCTTACAGAAGGGCAGAGGAAGACCTGTTTGGCTACGGGACTTGTCCCCATGGAGTCTGATCCACAGAAGCTGGTTCAGGTATGGCCCAGGTTCTCCTGTCCCCACGAGGGGAAGCTCAGTGTTCCCCAGCAGCGCAGAGCCCAGGATGAGACGGACAGGAGGACAGAGACACAGGCAGCGAGACACCCTTTGGGAAAACTGGAATAAAGGACCTGGGACTAGACCTCTAGGGTCACACATTCATTGATCTTGCCTTAATCGACATTGACAGAACTGCCCTCCTGCAAAGAAAGGCTCTGGGTATCAGCGAGAGCACTCACCCGTCAGAGTTGGCTCGGCGGCTCTGTCTGCCGACGCGGCCACCCTAGCTCCACGAAGAGGCTGCCGGCGAGGACGCGGCCAGGTCACTGGGACTTCAGCTGCCCTTTCCTGCTCAGCATCGCGGTCAGCTCCGAAGCTGGAAAGGAGAGAAGCCGTCACTGAACTCACACTGGACTTGTGCCAACGTGAACTGGTGCTCTGTGCCCAGGACTGAGCGGTTTAAAGCAGACATAAAAGAAAATGGTTTTTTAAGGAGATCATTTAAAAGGCTCTTCCAAAAAACAAAAGGAGAAAGTGAGTCCAGGAGAAGTAGCCTCCTAGTTGCCAGACCATGCAGCTGCAGGCACAGAGGCCCAGAGACCAGAGGCTGGAAGGGAAGATACCTGGGCCCCCGAGCACTGTCCGCGTGGCCACCCTACCCCAAAGCAAGCGACTCCCAAGGCAGCGAGGTATGGGGCGCGCAGACATTTGCCCTCCTACAGGCAAGGTTACCCAGAATTCACAATTTGAGCCTGGACCAAAGCTCACATTCTTCTCGGAGGGTCCCCCCAGCCTACAGCCCACCATCCACACCGCAGGGAGCTGCCTCTCCCTCCCCCCAGGCACCAGTCCACGGAGCATCACGCTGTTCTCAGCAGAGGCCTCGCCAGGACGAAAATGGGACACGGAGTGGTGCACACACGTCTCAGGGAGGGGGAGAGCGGGCAGACCTGGAGGTCAAGTCCTGGCTCTGATCTACTTGGATTCACCATTCAAGTCCTGAACCCTGAGGGCTCAAGACATGCTCTGGGCATGGAGAAGAGGGTGAGAACGAGTCTAACCCCGCCCCACCGTGATAAGGATACAGTGAACTGGGCAACTTACCAGTCCTTCCAGACCCTGGTCCCTCTGCAGGGCTCTGGGAATAAAGCCCCCTCACTGAGGACTTTAACACATTGCACTGGATGCCACTGGGTTCTCACATTTCTAAATGAGACACACAAGGAAGACTTAACAGAGCGACTAACACACAGCAAGGGTGCAACCACGGAGTCCGCCCCTGCCGGGGCCTCTCTGCGTCTAGCCAGGCCACCGCCCGTGACATGGGTGCTCTCAACAGACCACTCCATGAAAGACTCGAAAACCACATTTTCCTAATCATTAAATGGTGAAAATAAAAACTGTCCCTCCCTTACCTGACATGGGAGAAGTCCTAGGCCCAGATACAAGGAATGTACAAACACAGCCATCAAAATGAATATTTAAAAAACAAAAACAAAAAAAGGTCCAGCTGGACACACCTGCTAAGAGCTGGGCCTGGGAAGCAAAGAGCCTGGGCTCACCTCGGGACATCACCCCCTGGTGGGGGGTGTGGGCAAATGATTGAGGTCTTTGAGGCATCCCACCTAAAAAATCAGCATGAAAATAGCATCTCTCTCCTAGGCCTTTTATGATGATTAAGTGAGCTAATGCATATAAGGGCACACAGGATCCAACACAGAGTAACTCTTACATGTACTAGTCACCATTAACTATGACGCGCCAAATAATATTCCCATTGACAGCTGCAAAACCCACTGGCTGTCCCAGAGCTTTGAGGCTTGCTGACGTTTAAACAAGATGCTACCCATATTGGAACTGAAACGGGAGGTGTGTGATGCACGGCTATTTGAATGGTCAGCCCCGAACACGACTGTTATATACAAAGGCGTTTTATTAAGGGTGTTGCTTTAACTCTTTCAGAGAATTAGAAAGTTTGAAAAATATCATGCTGATTATGTCAATTGGTATTATTTCTAAGTTCTAATAGCTTACACTGACCACAAGCTGAAAAACAAACAAAAAATGCTACACAGTCAAATAGGTGTCATGGTCTTAGAAATGGCGATGGTGGAAAATGGACTTAGGGTCACCCTGAGGATAGCAGAGGTCCCATCTCCAGAGGGCTTCATCTTTCTCCAGATTTACATACGAATGCCCCAGGACTACTTCCTAATGCACCTGGTTTCAAATTTAAAAATGGACTTGGGAGGTTTGCTTTGTGTCATGGGCACAATAAATACAGGAATTCCATACAGTTTGTGTGCAATTTATTATGTAAAACTATTTTCAATTGCACACCGACTTTACATCCACCCTGTATATAAGGTGTACTGAAATATAGTCCTCCTGCTAAACTGGTCACCCATTTTTGTCTATTTTCAGGAAAGCTGACATTGAACTTTACAGTTAATAAAGCAAAGGCCCCATGACTTCTGAACCTGATAAACTGAAGAGTGAACAAGTTCAGTATCTCCTCAGTAACCTGAGCGCCACCAGCAGACGAGGGAGAGCTTGGCCCTGTTGACAGTGGCCCCTCCAGCACCCCAAGTACAGGCCACCACATCACACGCTGGCCTGGATTGTGGGACCGGCACCTCCCAAGTCAACACAGAACTCCCCCGGCTACCTGCCTGCCGGTCACGATGCGACATAAACTTGAGATCTTAAAGAACATGCTAGCCTGGGCAAAAATAAATAATGTCTTAACTTTCCTCCAAAATATTTCGAAAACAAAGGGCCCCTTGATTTCTGTTAAGTATCTTTGATATCTTCCAAAAATTCCTGAGCTAATATAAAGTTTTCCTTCTGTCCAGTTCTCTTACACTAAATATTTAGAGTAATAACAGTGACTATTTAGACACTCAATAAATCCCAACTTTCAAGATGAGAGCATTCAGCGTGTTCAGCCACACAGCTCTGGAGCGAAGTCCAGGCCTTCTCAGAAAGAGGCAGAATGCTTTGAACTTAAAATATTCACCTCCATTTCATACTGACATCAGAGACTTGGAGACGATAGTTTTCTCACAGAGTAAAAAGGTGCTTACGAAGACAAATAGGAAAATATGTGAATAAAATGGAATTGAAGAAAAGACAAATTTCTAAAAAGCAATGTTAAAATTTCAGAATGTTGTTGCCAGACCCCACACATAGCTTAAAACTGAATCAACAATTAAACACAAACTACGCTACTTTTATCAGGGGCATCTTCAGATACCTTCAGACCAGATCACGCAAATCCAGCAGCCACAGTCCAGCAGCAGGAGGGAGTTAAAAGGCAGGGCTCATTCCCACCTGACCGTCACCATCACCGTCATCCCTCGGCAGGGATGTCCTGATCCACAGACACTCCAGCTTCAGAGATTCGGGGCACAGTACCTGCCACTTACTAATGACATCCCATGTGCTCAAAACCATTATCTAGACTACTGATCATACTCTTATACAATGCAAATGCCACATAAGTAGTTGTTATGCTGTATTTTTTCTATTTGTATTAATTTATGTTGTTATATCATAATTTCTTACTGTTTTAAGGGTTTTCTCTGAATATTTTTGATCTGCAATCAGTTGAATCTGTGAGCGGGGAGCCTGTGGGTACAGGGGGCTGACGGTGCTTTTGAAACATCAAGGACGTAGAAAACAGTCTGCAGTGGGGATCTACTCAAAAGAAAAGAAGTTGCTTTATCAAAAAGACATCCACGCTCGAATACTTATTGCGGTAGCACAATTCACAATCGCAAAGATGTGGAATCACCCAGTGGTTATCAATTCATGAGTGAATTGACAGAATGCAATATATGAACACCCTGGAGTACTACTCAGCTATAAAAAAGGATGAATTAATGCCTTTTGCTACAATATGGATGAAACTGGAGACCCATATCCTAAATGAAAAAAAGCACACACCACACGTACTCCTTATTAATTTGGAACTAACTGATGAGCAACTGATGTACATAAAGAAAAGTAAAACTCAGTGGAAATCAAGTGGCAGGGAGGGAGAGGATGGACAAGAGCCTGCCTAATGAGTACAATGAGCACAGTTGAAGTAAATGGGCACTTCTATATCCTTGACTCAAGTATGACAAAAGTGAGCCATGTAACCAAAACGTTTGTACTCCCTTAGTATTTTGAAATTAAAATAACATTCGGCAACCACTTTGCTGTGACAGTCCCATTCACCTGACTCCTCCCTTGCCGGCCCGACCCCTAGCAGACACCAGGAGACATCCACAGAAAGGGGAGCAGGAACGCTGGGTGGGACCCTGACATCCCAGAAACAGCTCTCGAACTGGCAGCCTTCACTGAAACCAACAAAACTTAACCAAAATGTGTAAATGGGCCCAGAATAACCCGGGTCTCCCTTCCAGAGACAAACAGGTCCAAAAATCCCAACTGTCTTCCCTGTGGGGCCTCCAGGAACCAAGCAGGTACAAAGGTGGGTTAGCCGAAGAAGGCTCATCCCACCCGACACACCAGAAATGCAACAAGTCAGGAGGCCATGGAGGCAAAGTACTTCTTTCTACAGTAGCCCAAGCTCAAGACTGACAGGATGGATACACATGCACACAGAAACCGAAAGAAAAGACATCATTCACCATAGCCGATGAACACAAACAGGCATATGTCAGCTTAGTCCCAAGAACAGCCCTGCACAAACTGTAAAGGATCACAACACTTACTGGGGAGATATAAAAAGACCTGAATGAATGGAAACACGCTAAGTGCCTACATGGGAAAGTTAAACATAGCAACGATTATGATTCTCTTATAAGTAATTCTTTCAAAAATTAAAAATAATGTTATAAATGACATTTAAGACACATTTTTTTGTCTTGGCACCCAATAGAATAATTGTAACAAAATAAGCGGTCAGATGGTCAGCTGGAGAACACAAAGAGAGAATTACTCTTATCACACAGTGAAGCCAAAGTGTTAAAACGGTGTGGTGCTGCCACATAAGGGCAGGCTACATCCGTTGGAAGTGCGGACTCTACAAATGTGAGCTTTTTCACCACGGCGCCTCAGACTGCATGGCCAGGCCGGAGGAAGACTTGTCCTGTGTCTTTGCTCCTTCACGGCCAAGTGTGCAGGACCCATGGGCCTAGAACTCCAGGGTTTCCACGTGATGCCACCCCGGGTAATAATGACATCTGCAATGGCCAGTGAGGGCAGTGGCAGCCATCCTTGACTAACAGCCTAGTACATACAAGTCACATCTTTACGGTCTTTCCCAAGGGCTTTCTGCAGATCAAATGAAAAGGAGTAAAGGCACAAGAGATGAGTCATACATATGCAGGGATCAGAGGCCCTTAACTAAAAACCAAATATCAATCCTTGGAGGCAGCACTGTAACCCATCTTACAGATACAGAAACTAAGGCTAAGAGACAATAACTACAGGACCAAGGCCACACAACCAATAAATGGCAGAGCCAAGAAGCAAGTCAACTCATGCCTGGACATCTAAATCCATGCCACCTGCTTTTTTTTTGATAAAATATCGATTGTACAATAGGGAAAAAGAAAAGAAAATTTTTGTGATGACTGTAAGGTTTCTCTTCATTTTAATTCTTTGGATCACTTGTTTGGAGCATATTTTTATCATTTCCTTTTACAGGAAAAAAAAAAAAAAAAACAACGCCCAAAGAGTAAGCTTAAAACCCAAAGCTCAGAAGGTGAAAGAAATGTAACAGAAAATAAAAATTCCTGGCTTGCTGGTAATTAAAGATTTTAGTGATGAGGTGTAAATAAGGAACCCCATTCATGTGATAAAAGGTATCTACCAGAAACTTTCAGCATGCAAGCTGCACACAAAAAGAACAGATGCTTTCCCCATTAACTAGGACCAGAAGAAAGCCCACGACCACAGTATCAGTAATACTGCTCCAGGGTCTAAAACAGTATGGTGAAATAAGACATAGAAATGATGTATAAATGTTGAATAGAGGAAGAATATTTTTTAACCATTGTTAAAAAAGCAGATGAAATGCAGGACCATAAACTGAAAAATATTAGTACCAATATGAATATTTAAGAAGGCCATGACCCCAGAGCAAGCCACATACTTGCGGCCCTTCTGGTACATCACCTCCAAGGCAATTAGAAAGTCTAACGGGGGAAAAAAATCTCCTTTGCAGAAGAACAAAAGTAACACATCTTAAAAACATATACAAGATCCTTTGAAGAAAACGAAAAACTTTTGAGGAGGAACCTGAAAGAAGACCAGAGGCAGAAACACACCCCTTCCAAGTGTAGCCCGTGGCTATCACCTCTCCAGGGTAAATCAGAGGGTCAGTAAAGTACAATCCCAAGTATGGGCCAAGCCTTGGGGCAGCCCGTCTGCTGATGAACTGATACTAGACCAGACACATAAATCCACAGCACGCATAAGAGAATGTGGACAGAGGTGAATGATCGCACAGGAATTAAAAACAGGATCAAGGATGGCGGGCCACTGAAGCTGAATAAGATGTGCTAGGAGCCTCATCTCTCCGTGTTCCTTATAGAATGATTTCAACATCACAAAAACAAGTAAGAGAGATTGCAAAAAAAATCTGGTGTTATAAAAATCTGGGTAAGGAAGCTCTTCCTAAGCAAGATCATTAACCCAGAAGTCACGAAGGAAAAACCACTCCTTTACCGCAAAAGACTCTAAATACAAAATCAAAATACAAGCAAAAGGCCTTGAGATAAAATGTTTGCTTTACCATGCAGTAATCTGCATTTAATCTATTAAAATAAGACACAGGATAAGCTGCCAACGTGAAAATGGAGAGCGGGTATAAGCAAACAATTTGCAGAACAGACATGTGACACACGCTCAACTTCCCTAGAACCAGGGGTGTGGACAGGCCCTGGAAGTGGTGAGCTATCAGGCAGTTGAAAACTAGAAGAACAAGGAAAGTCCATGGAGCAACAGGGCTCTCCTAAAACACAGGTGGGAGTCACACACACCACACAGGCTTGGGGAGCCCAAGTGGGGGGACTGGGCAGCACTCACAAACTTCAGTTTCAGGTGCAGGAGTTACACTTGGAATAACGTAACCTAAAGAAAGTCTCACACACATATATACACAGACACACACACATAGATACCCACAGAATATAATACAGAAAAACTGGGAACAACCTAGATGTGCCTGTCCAAATCCCTCCTCTCCCCTCAGTTTGGGGGTTCCTACCAGATGTACATGGCAGAAGCAAGAGTCCCCTTCCATTCCAAACTTTCTCTTTCCATTCCAAACGGGGTTGCAATCCTCCAACCCCATTTAGTATGGCTGCAGCAGGTTCTGAAAGCCATGCACTTCCTCCCACCTCTGCTGCCAACTCTAGGCCCCAGCCCTCCTCTGACCAGGCCCCAGCAGCCCCATGTCTCAGTATCCCCACCACATACTATTCACCACCTGGCCCTCACTCTGCAGAGCCTAAAGGCTGTTCTACAAAAGCATCTGACTCCCCAAAGACAGCTACTGGGCCTGACTCAGAGGATTCTGGCACCTCCACAAGCTGCCTGAGTACTGCTTTGTCTAAGCTAGAATCACCTGCTCACCTGCCTGGCCTCCTCCAGGTTCTCCTACTCTCCTCCCTCATGGTCTTTGCATGCTTTCTGCCCTCTATCTGGAACTCTTCCAACTGCCCAAGCTCCTGGCCTGCCTTCCACTTCCACCTGGCTTCCTGTCCACCCTGTTCTGTCTCTGTCCACCTCAAGAATGGGGCCACTCAGCCCATCTGGCCCCACTCCACAGCCCTGGTCCACCTTTCCCGGAGGACACATCGGCTTTGATGGGGCTGTTCTTCCTCCTGCTAATTCATTCTGTCCCCATTCCCCTGCTAAGAAGTAGCTCTGAGGCCAAGACCCCATGTGTCCTGGCCAATCCTATATCCTACGGTAGCACAGAGCTAAGCAGCTGAACCCCACACCGCACGCATGAAACATGTCCTGATAGCGCCTCTTTAAACACCAGAGTGCAGCAATACTGCAGATGGCGGGCAGTGCCAGAAAGCACGTGGGAGCTCTGAAGACCCGCCATGGACATGAGGCTCTGGGCTCGGGCTGAGGGCACATCTGGGAACATGTCTCAGACCCAGTCTCCACCATCCCCGCCAGCTCCAGCAAGGGATCAGCCTCCCCATGCCTTGATCTCCTCAACCCCAAAATGAAAATAAAGCAGTCCAACCACAGGCGAGGATGAAATGGCATTTGTGTTGGTGGAAGGAACACGGGCAGGCAGTTGGTTTCCCTGTAAAAATGAGGGAGGGGAAATCTGCATGTATCTGCACCTACAAATCCACAAGATATGAGAGAAATGATTTACAAACTACTTACCTGACCAGGGATTAATAACCAGAATACAGAGAAAGCTCAAATAGCTCAACAGCAAAAAAAGCAGCAAAATAATCCAATTAAAAAATGGGCGAAAGACTTGAATAGGCATTTCTTAAATGAAGATATAAAATTCAAACCAGCAATGATATGTTGAAACAAACAAAAAAAGAAGACATAAAATGGCTGAAAAAATGTTCAACATCACCAGTCCTCGGGGAAATGCAAATCAAAACCACAATGAGATATCACCTTACACCCGTTAAAATAGCCTGTATCAAAAGGCAGGCAGTCACAGATGCTGGTGAGGATGTGGAAAAAGGGAAACCCTTGTATACTTTTGGCAAGAATATAAATTAATTAGTAGAGCCATTATGGAAAATGGTATTGAGTTTCCTCATAAAACTAAAATTAGAATTGTCATTTGACATATATCCAAAAGCTAGAAAACCAATAAATTGAAAAATATCTATATTCCCATGTTTACTACAGCACAATTCCGAATAGCCAAGATATGAAATCAAACTAAGTGTCCACCGATGGGTGAATGGATGAAGAAATTATAGCATATATACGCAATGGAATATTATTGATCCACAAAATGAAATCCTATCTCTTGTAGCAGCATGGATAGAACTGAAGGCCCTTAGATTAAGTTAGGCACAGAGTGACAAATATTACATGTTCTCACTCATATGTAGGGGCTAAAAAAGTGGATTTCACAAAACAAAATGTGAAATGGTGGTTACCCGAGGCCAGAAAGGGAAGTGGGAGGAGGGAAGATGAAGAGGAACTGATAAATATAAATGGTATCAATACCCAATTTGATAGAATAAATAAGACCTAGTGTTTGATAGGTCAGTAAGGTGTCTGTAGTCTACAAAAATCTATTGTAGACTATTTCAAAAGAGCTAGATGAGAATAATCCGAGTGTTTTTAGCATTAAAAAAAGACAAACATTTAGGATGAAAACTGTCCCAAGTACACTAACTGGGTCTTTACTAATTATACGAATGTATTAAATTATCACACGTGCCTTGACACTACTTGCATCTATTATACCTCAATGCCAGGAAGAGGTGAGAAGGAATTTCACTCTCTACAGATTCTAGATTTGATTGCTTTAAATAAGAATCACAAATTACTCATGTAACTTTTCAAGATTTATCTCTAAGAAGTGGTTTACTCTAGTTTCAGGTCAGTGGTCCTGTCTGGTGGTCCTCCCCCCACCCCTCATCCAGAAATGGACACTCAAGAGTCCTGGAGGATGCCTGCACCCTACATGAGCTCCCCTCCCTTTCTGTTCTAGGAATTCCAGAGCAGTCGCTGCCCTACACCTAAACACTATGAGACTATTAAGTGCTTAAGGCCAAGTCACGTGGATATTAACTGCACAGGCCCTTTTCTGTATACGCTGCTTCTAGAAATGCCAAAGGACTTTGCCCCTCTGTTTTCTGTTCTTTTCCTTCCTTTATTTTTCCTCTTCTTTCTTTTAAGGGTTAAAAAAAAAGACACACACTGTGAAAGAGGAAAGACACCACTACTTGTGGAGGACTCACATAACGTAATTGTTAAAACTGTGCACGTGGCAACAGCTGTGAACGAACAAGACAAAGACTGTTGGCTGAGATCTCTCCCAGCCTCCCTAAAGAAAGCTACGGTGGTGGAGGGGGTCGTTGATGTGGTCTGGATGCTTGGTCACCATCACTAACTAGACTAAACTACTTCTTACTTAGAGATAAATCTTGAAAGTTACGTAAGTAATTTGTGATTCTTATTTAAAGCAATCAAATCTAGAGTCTATAGATTACAGAGTGAAATTCCTTCTCACCTCTTTGTTGCATTGATGCATAATAGATGCATGTAGTTTCAAGGCACGTGTGATAATACATTCATATAATTAGTAAAGACCCAATTAGTGTACTTGGGACAGTCTTCATGCTGGGGCCAACAGGACCAGGACATGACATTCCCGAGATAACCACATCTCTTCATTTCTGTATCCTTCAATATATTCAATAAGTAACTATCATAGGTTCTAGATTTTCAGGGTAACTTACTTAGGAGCATACATGAGGAAAACCAGTCCCTGACTCAGGAAAATCACGATTTTAGCAAAGACAATTGGAAACATAGGGTTCTCCCTAACAGAAATGGCCTGAAAATAACAAGGATCTAATAGCCTCATAGTGTTTCAGTATAGGGCAGTAACTACTCTGGAATTCCCAGAAGAGGAAGGGAGGAGAGCCCCGGCAAGCTGCGGGCATCCTCCAGGACTCTTGAGAGTCCATTTCTGGGTGAGGGGTGGGAGGACAACCAGACAGGAGGGCTCCAAACTGTGTCATTAAGAGCTAGAAGGTGGGCCTCATAGACTGAGAACTGATACAGAGTGTGGGCACATCAAAAAATATAAATGACTTTCCATAGCAATTCCACATACTTGTCTAAGATTTAGCAGAACTAGTTTTAAAAAGCTGTGGATGACCACCTGCCCACCGCACAGACCTTTACAGAAGCAGACCTTTGCCCCTAGCCAGCCATTCCTGCCCTATGCAGCCAGGGCTCCAGATGTGTGAGCACCAGGCTGTCCGGCCCCTTTGGCTCCTGATTGTCTAGTTCGAAAGTGACACCTAGATCCTGAGCATACAGGGAAGGCAGGTGCCGAACACCTGAAGGGTAAGAATCAAGAGAAAGTCATTTATTGCTTCCTACCTCAAAATGTAGACAATCTCCACCCTGGCACAGTCTCTCATCACCCGCCGCCCCATGACCAAGTTGTCCTCTTACCACACAGTCACTTGGACTTCAAGGACTTTCCTCAAAAAGCAGACTGCTCTGAGCTAGCAGGCCCGTGCAGTCTACTTTTCAAGTCCCGTGTCCACCAGTCCCGCTGTCAAGCCACCCTGTGGCAAACCCCACACCCCAGCCCTCACAAGACCACGTGGCCAGTTGCAGGTATGACATAGCTTCCAATGAGTCTTTGGGAACTCAGGAACGGTCCTGCTATCATCCTGCCTGAGTATCTTTCTCAGACTAGACTTTGAAGTGAGCCACTGACTCCCCACGTCAAGAATTCTTGATGGGGCTAGTCACCTCATCATTCATGGATGTGACCCATTAGACCACTTTGCTCCCGTGTCACCATATAGGAGCCCAGGCAAGAACCCTGTTCTGTGTGCCTGAGCCACAGGAGCACAGCCAGGAGAGCAATAGAAACCCCCAGCTCCTGCTCTGCACCCTTCCTGCAGCAGGGTTCTGAGTGAGCACTAACTTGGAGCAAAAAGTTTCTTGCTCCCACAGAATACCTATCTGCAGCCCAGCCCAGCCTGCTCCAACCCAGTAGGCCCCCCACATCTCAACCACACTCATTTGCAGACACCCCTTAGGCCCTGCCCTCTGCTCTGACCCAACCTCAGCTCCTGTGACACGGGGACAGACTGTGCAGTGACAAAGCCACACATGGAGTGTGCTTTGGCTTCTTTCTTTGAGGCTAAAGGAAGTAAATAACCTGCAATTTGACAAACAATTTGAAAAAACCAATATGGCATTCAAAATACGAGATTCTGCACTTAATCTTTACCTGGCTCTACTAATTTGGGTAAAAGAGGTAAAGATTCACATTGCTACCTCCTTCAAATCCCAAACGGATTCCTTGCCCTAAAGGAAGAGAATATTCTTTCTGTACCAGAAGGAAACACTCTGTCATTTCTGCGGCCGCATAAGCCCACAGGCTCAGCAGGTGGCTGGGTGGTCTTGCTTTCATTTCCTTATCAATCGCCTCTTTCCAAGTTTCCCCTTAATCCTGAAATGCATTATTCTTTCAGTAGTTCACTTGGCCACACTTACTGAGCACTGTGTTCCCCGTGTTGGCACCACCCGTCCCCAACGTGGTACCTCAGCTGGTTCCCACAGGTACGGGTACAGTGCTCCAGGTGCTCAGCCAAGTCTTACTGCAGTCAAGAGCCGGTCATCAACAGGGAGGACGAGAAAGAGCTTACAGGATGCACAACCCACCACTGCTTTTATCAGTTCTGCAAAAGCTGCCTGCGGATGTGAAACAGACCCTCGATGCCCTTGTTCGCAGGTGTGTGGAAGGGGACAAGCCCCTCAGGAACCACCCCAGGACTGGTAACTTCTTTAAGCGTTTTAGCTGTTCACACATTGTTGGCCAAAAAGCAGTTTCTCCTTCTTTAACTGGGGAAGGCTGCTTTTGTAAAGGCAAAGGAGAAAGAGGCGGGCCTCACTCACAGGGCTGACGAGCAGAAGCCTCCACGGGACACTGGGTGCCTGGTGTCCAAGCAAATCGCCCTGCAGACTACCTCTGAACTCAAGGGTGCTCACCTCCCTGAGTAGGCTGGGTTCCAATCAAGGCTAATTCAACTTTCAGCTCCACCGTCAAAATCCACTCTCAGCATTTGATTACACACATTTTCTTCCTCCCTGCAATTTGAGCCATTAAAAGAGTCACAACAATCTAATTTCAAATTGTCTCCTGTAAAGATTACTAAATTTAATCTAAACCTTCTTAGAATTCCATTGTTTCTCACTGTTGTGATACCAAATGCTCAGGAATCAGACCAGAACCACTGAGTCACAATGGAGGTCTGGCTTCCCGGGAAGAAAGAATATTCAGACCCAAGAAAGAATCTGTCCTTCACATTGGCCCAAATTTCCTACATCACCTACTGAAGCGGCTTCTCTCGACCTACAAAGAACACTGGTCCACGCTTCCGTCCACCACTCCCAACACCTCAGCATGCCCCTGGGTCTGCTGATGGCCTAAAATGCTTCATCTGAACGGGGAAGACAGCCTCACTGTCCCGATCTGTCTTCCCTCAATAGCAGCTAATGGCCAGCTTCATCCACCCAGCACCCCAGGGGTTCTGTGGTCTCTGAGCTCCGCAATAAGGACCCCTGCACTCAGGAGGTGACAGGACCCGCAGGGCCTCCTGATGGGGTGCAGAACAGCACCCAGAGACTCCTAGCCCACAGAGTAGAGGGGAGGGAGACATTGCGGGCCTGCTTTCTCTGCAACGCCCCCCCAGCTCACCAAAGCCGTCTTGTCTTTTATCTGTCAGATAAAAAGAGCTGCCTTTTCTGATCATCCCACTCACTGTCTATAAACTCATGTTTGTTCCGAAATACTCTCAGGGGGCACGCAGAATGCCACTGGTATCACGGTTATTCTGCAAACTTTCAGTGCCCCCCCTCCATTGGTAAAGGTGTCCTGAGGACAGAAACTGCCTCGCGTATCTGGGCAGAGGGGACACAGGCTCAACAAACACTGGCAGAGGAGACAGAGACAGCTGACCGTGCTTGTACGTCATGGCCCCAGATTCAAGCTGAGCCTCGCTTCCCACACGCCCCTCCAATGCTGCCGCTCCTCCTAGTCCAGACTCACAGACGACTGAAACAAATCACCCCAACTAATTCCCATCCGGGTGGTGAGTACAGCCTGGGATTACCATTTCCAAGCAGCATCTACATTCTAACCCCAAAGTACACAAATATTCTAGAAGCCTGAAGAAGGAAGTTCTCTCATTTGGTCTGTAACAGCTATGGGTCAGGGTTCTCAGGGCCTCCCTGAGGCCTACGCGGCTGAGTCTCCAGTCCACACAACAGAGAGATGAACCAGCCTGGCACTGCTCCATCTCCACCCTAACGGGGTGCGCCAGCGCAGGGGGACTCTGGGGCACCCTGGCCTCCCAGGCCTCTGCCTAAACACCCACCTCTGTGTTTCCAGCAGTGGCCTCTCATGTGTGCCCAGCTACAGCAGACCTCCAGTCCCTAGGGCAAGACCCCTCCAGGAGCAGTGAGCCCAAAGTTATCTTCAAGACCCCCAAACTACCATCATGATACTAAAAAGAACCCCTCTCCTTCCCTTACGACTGCACCCTCTGACAAGGGCCTGATCACAGACACAGGCAGGACAGTCCAGCCATCTTCTACTAAACCAGACTTTGAAGGGATTTCAAGGGCAGAATGACGCTACTCATCTCACTATTTTGTTTTTGAAAATACAGGGCTTTTCTATATAAATAATATATTATTTATATTTACATACTATATATAACGGGTTTATTCTTGTTCTTTCTAAATGAAGGAATAAGTATTTTCAAAATTTCTTTCTTAATCTCTAAAATGGCAAATGGCATTACATACAGCCACATAATCACTAATCCTTTGGGGTTTTCTGTCATTTATAAAAATGTCAAGGGGTCCCAGGACCAAACAGTTTGAGAACTGCTGCCTCCGACACTATCCTCCTTGTCGCTATGGTCTTGCCCTCGAGTGCTTCCCTGGGCACCAGGCCTTGATCAGCACCCAGGACTTCAACCTACCTCGGGAGGACAGTTTGATAAACACCAAACCCCTAGACCCCAACAGCTGCCCAGCACGACTCCGCAGAGAAATTCACAGTTTTTATGAATAACACTCCCTAGAGCTTTCTTATTCAAAAGATTTTCTTAAAAACAACACTGAGTTTGAAAACTTTTTACTTGAGATCTGGCCACACAAATAGACATCACTGGCTGGACCCACGTGAAGCCCAGCCTGCTCCCCATAGCCCAGCGGCCATTCCAATCCAGCCCTAGCCAGTCCATACCTCCAGGACCAGTTCTAAGCAGGGGGCCGTGCAGAGGGTCACTGCCTTTGAAACTTGGCTCAACTGTATTCCCCAAAGCCTTGCCCTGCTTGTTGACTCTGGCAGGAGACATAGCTGTAGGTCATTCAGAGTGTTCTTCCCCTGCCTCCCGAGTAAGCCACACAAACAGGAGAATCAGCAGGAAAATGTCATAGGTCCAGTATTTCCAGTTTTCCAAGCAAAGTTGTAACTCTGGCCCCAGGTAAAGTACAGCCAGCAGGACAGGGTGCCTCCCTGGGGCTGCCAACACTCACAAGTGGCCAGAGCGCCACCATCTTCCCTGTCCCTGTGTTAGAACAGGGGCCAAAACCAAACAGCACACATTAGCGCCCAGGAGTAGGTTTCCCAGCCACAGAAAAGGCAACTGTTCTCAAATATACTGACCCCAGATATCCGTGACCTTCTATTCAAAGTGCCTGCAGCCCAGGAGGAGTGAACCACGGGCCAAAGGGAATGGCTGGGTACCCCTGGCCTCCCTCCCTGCCTGCTTCCAGATGACCACTCCCAGACTCAGCACGACACGTAAGGAGAAGATGGAGGATCTATGTCAGACCCGACGGCGGGAGACTTGCTCTTCTAAATGGGGCAAGGATCTTTCTCGCTCCCATTATCTCTATTTATGAGGACTCAGTGTATTACAAAGGTAGAAAGTTCTCACCTTTAGGAAGCCAAATCTGACCCTGCAAGGTTTCTACAAAGTCAACCTAATTGGAATGGCACAGGAGTACCCTAAACCTGGTGGTACTGAAGAAAAAAAGACGCAGTGAAATTGTGATGGGGGTATAGATCTATCCAGGTCACCACCTCTATCATCTCAATCATTTTAAGAAATAAATAAGAGTAAACTTGTAAGAACCGTGGTACAAGAACCCTTCCCTGCCTTCAAACAAAGACTCAAAACCCAAGGCCTTTGAGGCAATCCTCATAACTACAACATAGCCACCAAGTCTGGAAGCAAAGACAGGTTGATGCTTCACCACCATCCAGGGTAAAGTTATGTTGCACATGTCTCCAAACTTCCCAGCTACCTCATAGTTCTGGGCTTTCCCACCATTCTGCATGGAAGAGTCCCACACCTGTCAAACAACACAGACTCTCTCCTGAAAAACTCACCCAAGGGAAGGGAAACAAATATCTGTTAGCATCCGTAACACGACAGGCACTTTGAAAATTCCTGACAGTTAACATCATAGGTACTCAGTGGTGAAAGAGTGAAAGCTTTCCCCAAAGACTTGAAACAAAATAGAATTCTTGCTTTCGCTACTTCTATTCAGCACAACGTTAGAAGTTCTAACCAGAGCAATTAAGCAAGAAAAAGAAAAGAAAGCTGTCCAAATTGGAAAGGAAGAAATAAAATTATCTCTGTTCAACTCTTACAAGAAAACATAGGGAAAAGCTTCATGACATTGGATTTGACAATGACTTTTCAGATACAATATCAAATACACACAGAATAAAAGAATAAAACAGACAAACTGAATTTCATCAAAAACTAAAAACTTCTGTGCAACATACAACATTGAAAAGATAACCCACAGAAGTATGCAGAATACATGAACTTCCACAATTCAACAAGATGCAAATAAAACCACACTGAATTACCACTTCACACTGATTAGGACAGCTGTTACCAAAGAAATAAAAGGAAACTACCAAGTGTTGGCAAAGAATATGGACAAATTGAAACTCCTGTGCATTGCTGTTTGGGGGAATATAAAATGGAGCAGCCACCATGGAAAACAATTTGGCAGCACCTCAAAAAACTCAGCATAGAATTACCATATGATTAAACAATTCTAAATCTAGATACATGCCAAAGGAAAAAAAAAACTGAAAACAGGTACTCAAACAGATACTTACATACCAATGTTCACAGAAGCATTGTTTACAATAGCCAAAAGGTAAGAAACCATTGTCTGTCAACACCCTAACAGATTACAAAACATAGTGTATATATACAAGGGAATATTCTCCAGCCATAAAAAGAGATGAAATATTAAGACATGCTGCAACATAGATTAACTGTCAAAACATCACCCTAGATGAAAGAAATCATAAAAAACACAGATGATCCCATTCATATGAAATGTTCTACACAGGGAAATCTATGTGGACAGAAAGTAGGGGGTGAGTGGGAGTGACAGGGTGTGGAGTACAGGGGTGATATCTAAAGGGTTTCTTTTTGAGGTTATTAAATTTTTTTTAATTGACAATGGTGGCAGTTGCACATCTCTGTGAATATTTTAGTTGGACTACATATAAAATGTGTGTTGTCTCTGTAACAACTGAGACTAGGTAATTTATAACAAACAAAAACTAATTTCTCACAGTTCTAGAGGCTGAGAAGTCCAAGGTCAAGGGATCGGCCTCTGCAGTCTGGTGAGGGCCTTTGAGCTATATCCTCACCTGGTAGAAGGCAGACGTACAAAAAAAGGCCCTAGCGAGTTCCTTCCAGCCCAGCCCAATCGACACACAAGGACAGCATCTTTATTACCAGCCACCTCCCAAAGGCCACAATTCTCAATCTATCACTCTGGGGAGATGAAAAGGCCATGGAGGGCACAAACACTCAAAACCACTGTATTCCCTCCCATGCCCCCCCCAAGTTCCTAACCTTCTCACATGCAAAATGTATTCATTCCATCCTAATAGCCCCAGAAGCCTTATCTCACTGCAATACCAACTAAAGTCTCAAGTCCAGAGTTTAATCTATCACCTGAATTAAATATGCATGAGACTCAAAGATGTGTTTTACCCTCAGGCAAAATGCTCTCCAATTGTGAAATCAAACAGTGATACCCTCCAAAATACAATGTTTTGATATGCACAGGACAGACATTCCCATTCTGAAAGGGAGAAATAGGAAAGAAGAAAGAGGTAACAGGTTCTAACCAAATCCAAAATCCAGCATGGCAAATATTAAATCTTAAGGCTGGAGAATAAGCTTTGACTCCATGTCCCGCCTTCCAGACACACTGGGGCAGGTTTGGGCCCCTAGGCAGTCCTGCTGACCCTCTGACATCACCACGAAGGTCAGCGTTGGGTACCTGCAGCTCTCTCAGCCTGGTGCTGCACACTGGCGACTACAGTTACAGGATCTCAGGGGTATCCCCACCCCCGTGGCTCCTCTAGGCATTGCCTTTGTGGGGGTTCTCTGTGTTGGTCCTGCCCTACAACTCGTCTTGACACCCCCATCCCCATGTTCCATTAGGCATAACCTTAGGGGGGGCCTCTCTGCAGTATCCCCTACAGCAGTTCTCTGCCTGAATCCTAAGACCCTCTGGGACATCCCTTGAAAACTCAGTGGAAGTGTCCATGCCTCTACAACCCATGCACTCTACACACTGCGTGTGGAGTTAACACCAAGAGAAAGCCACAGGAATGCTGATGGGCTGTCCTTCCTGGAGCAGTAGCACTAGCTGCAGTGAGGCCTGCTTCAGACATAGCTAGGGTAGCCAAGGAGCAACACATTATAATTCAGGGAGCAGGGACTTGAAGCAGTGCTGGGCAGTACATACAGAGGTCCTACGGGCGCCCAAGGCCTCTCCTTTGAAGTAGCTCTATCCACTGGGCCTTGGCACCCTGGCCTCGGATGGGAGGGACAGTGCTGATGATCACTGAAATGCCTTCAAGGTCATTCTTCCATTATCTTCATGAATAGCATGTGGCTTTCTTCTAGCCATACTCATCTTATCAAAAGGTCCCTGGGTTATACATTTAGTGTTTTCTCCCAGCCATGCTTTTACAACCTGGCCAGGCTGCTAGTTTTCCAAATCTGTTAACTTCAGTTTCCGTTCTAATTATAAAATCCACCCTTAATTCATTTCTCTCATACTCTACTACAAGCAGTTAAAAGAAGCCACATAGCATCCTGAACACTTTGCTTAGTGACTTCTTCCACCAAATGCCCTACTTTATTGCTCTTATATTCTGCCTTCCACAAAACCATGGGGCATGGGCATAATTCAGCCAAGTTCTTTGCCCCCTTGTGGCAAGGATGGCCTTTCCTCCAGCTTCCAATAAGATATTCCTCATTTCCATCGACAGCACTGTCAAACAGCCCCAGATTTCTACCACCATTCTGATATAATCACTTGCCTAATTTTGAAAAAGATTGAGATTCTGTGTAAATCTCTCCTCTTCTTCTGAGCTCTCACAAAAATTACCCTTTAATGGGCCAAGTGGGTGGCTCATGCCTGTAATCTCAGCATTCTGGGAGGCTGAGGCAGGAGGATCACTTGAGCTCAGGGGTTTAAGACCCGCCTAAGCAAGAACAAGACCCCATCTGTACTAAAATAGAAAAAACTAGCCAAGTGTGGTGGCAGGTGCCTACAGTCCCAGCTATTCAGGAAGAGGAGGATTGCTTGAGCCCAGGAGTCTGAGGTTGCCCTAAGCAAGGCTGAGGCCATGGCACTCTAGCCTGGGGCAACTGTTTAAAAAAATAAATAAAAGTGTTCAATAGCATTATTTAAAAAAAAAACAAAAAACTATTTTAAAACCCTTAATGGTGGGCGGCTCCTCAGCGAGTAGGGCGCCGGCCCCATATACCAAAGGTGGCGGGTTCAAGCCCGGCCTCAGCCGAACTGCAAAACAAAAAAATAGCCGGGCGCTGTGGCGGGCGCCTGTAGTCCCAGCTACTAGGGAGGCTGAGGCAAGAGAATCGCTTAAG
>CAUYON010082032.1:0-25268 GCA_963573935.1 Arctocebus calabarensis
ACTTAGAGATCTAAAAAAATTGACCTGCCATTTGATCCTATAATTCCTTTACTAAGTATATGCCCAGAAGACCAAAAATCACATTATAACAAAGACATCTGTATCAGAATGTTCATTGCAGCCCAATTCATAATTGCTAAGCCATGGAAGAAACCTAAGTGCCCACTGATTCACGAATGGATCAATAAATTGTGGTACATGTATACCATGGAATAATACACAGCCTTAAATAAAGATGGAGACTTCACCTCTTTCATGTTTACATGGATGGGGCTGGAACATATTCTTCTTAGCAAAGTATCTCAAGAATGGAAGAAAAAGTATCCAGTGTACTCAGCCCTACTATGAAGCTAATTTATAGCTGTCGTATGAATGGTATAACCCAACTATAACACAAGAATATAGGGAAAGGAGCAAGGGTAGGGAGGGGTGAGGGGAGGTTGGGGCAGAGGTAGAATATTTGGTGGGGCCACACCTACGGTGCATTTTAGAAGGGCACAGGTGAACCTTGCTAAACGCAGAATACAAATGTCTTCATATAATAATGGAGAAATTGCCAGGCAGGCTATGTTAATCAGTTTGATGAAAATAGTTAACATTGTATATGAAACCAGGGCATTGTACCCCTTGATTGCACTATTGTACACAGCTATGATTTAATGATAAAGATAATAAAATAAAATTTAAAAAAAAGAAATAAAAGTACCCAGATTGTAAATAAGTCAAATTATCCTTGTTTACAGAAAATAAATCTTAAGGAAATCTACAGGCTCCATTCACATACACTTACACACAAACAAATAAATACAAAGAAAACTGGTGGCCTACCTATGGATGGCTCTTCTTGGAAAGAACATTGCACAACTATGCAGAAATGATGAGGGCATTCAAACTGAGGGAGAAAATTATGAATGATTCATTAAGCAACATTAAATGAAACTTTGAAGAGGCATCCATACATGGGCAAGGTAGGTACCCAGAGCCCTGTGGTTCCATACTCACCCTGAAGGCATGTCAGGCCAAGCCATGAGGGGGGGTGCCACAACAACTATAGACTTCTAGATTCACCAGAGAGTGCCTTAGAGTCTGTACAAAGACATTGTACCAGAGAGTGGGCACAGAAAGGATATGGTGACTACTGTTCCCATGTTACTACAACTGACACCATTCTGAGTTCTCAGGTATAAGATGCCAAGTCTGCATGAAGCTTAGCCTTGCAACAGCTGCCTTTTCATCACCCTTACCAAATTGGGAAGGGAGCAGGAAGAGCAGACACTCCTCTGTTCCATGCCCTGTGACTGAGAGCCAAGTTCTCCTCCCCCAAAGAAGAATCTGAGTAGAGGGAGCACCTCAGGTACCACCTGAGAGGCCACATGGCAATTGCCTCAGTGAAACTAGAACTGGGATTCAAACTGGGGAAGAACTCCAGACTCTTGGTGGTCGTGGCCCATAGCCCCACCCCCTGTGACTGCTGCTCACCCTACATGGCTCTGCCTCTATAGTTCCTAAACCACCAGAGCCACCTCTGCCCATTTGGGTCCACCACTGCAGACTAAACACCACCTGAGCTACCCCCAAACCGGGCATCTCCAACTCCATGATCCCTGAACTACTGGAGCAGGCCTCATCCTGCCAAAAATGTTCCTCCTCTATAATTCCCATGCTGTATTCTGACACCATGGCCCCACCTACCCACTCCTTACCTGCCTCCAGATATCTCTGGCTCTGAGACTTCCACTGTGCCCAGGCCCAAGGCTCAATGTCTAAGACCTTGTGTCTGCTGCTGAGGCTATAGCTCTACCACCTGAAGATCCAGAATGACAGCTGGGATGTGAAGGTCTATCCCTGTGGTTCTAGTACTCTTGACATGCTTATGACTCCACCCCCGAGATTCAAGCCCCAAACCCTACCTCTGAGTCACCAACATTGCTGCTGGGCCTGCAGAAACTCCCTGAGATCCAAAGCTCCACCAGAGATGCCCCTCTTGAATCACCATTATAGCTGAATATGGGTCAAGCAAACACTCATGACCCATACATCTACAACTACTGACTATATAGCCTCACCCAGGTTCCACTCTTACCTCCACGAGAAAATTCTAGTCAGAGCAATCCCACACAATGCTAGCTAACATGGAGAGAGTCTCACCAGCATCCAAGCGGGGCTTCTAACAATTATCTGGAAAACAATCCGTCACCCCAAAAAGGATCATCGGTCACCAACTGGTCTATGATAATGACAGGTGAATAGGACAAAAGAGAACATCTGTCCCATTGGTTCAACATTCCAGACAAGATACAAAAATGCCATCTAGGGATTGTATCTTCGCCTCACTAAGTAGTAGAGTTCTTCTGAAAGGAGAACAAGTGTTCTTCAAACCTATCAGCACTAAACCAAGAGAAGAGGAATCAGATGAGAAAAAAATAGCAAAAGAACTCTGGCAAAAATGGAAAAAGAAAACAGTTCAATACCCCACCTCAAGAGATCACAATGCATCTACAGCAGTGGACCCCAAAAGGAAAGGGATGAAATATCAGAAACTGAATTCATAATGTAGATGGCAAATAAGATGAATAGAAGCAAAAGTTGAAAACCTACAAAAAGTAATCAAGAATATCTTAAGAAATAAAAGAAAAAAAGAATAAGTCATAAAAGAGATTGACAACATAAGAAAGAACATAACAGAATTTGAAGAAATTAAAGAGTCATTTAGAGAACTTCAAAATACAACAGAAAGCTTCAACAACAGGCTAAACCAAACATAAGAAATAATCTCAGATCTTGAAGATAAGGCTCTTGAGTAAACCCAATCCTTCAAAGATGCAGAAAAGAGAATAAAGATGACTAAACACTCAAAGAAATATGAAGCTATGTGAAGGAAATATGGAACTACATTAATTATAGTACTCCCTGAGGAAGAATAAAAAAGAGCAAGCAGCATAAAAAAATCTATTCAGGGGAATTATTAGGGTAAACCTCCCTGGTATTATCAGAAATTCACTCCTTCAGATTCAAGATGGTCATCAAACACCAGAAATCTTCATAGCAAATAGAACATCGCTAAGACACACAGTAATAAACATGGCCGAAGTTATAAGGAAGGAGAAAATTCTATAAGCAGCAAGATGAAAAACAATTAACTTACAGTGGAAAATCCATCAACCTAGTAGCAGACTTGTGAAAAGAGACCTTAAAAATCAAAATAAATTGGGGGCCCATCTTCAGTCTACTTAACAGAAGAAATGACAGCCAAGAATCTTGTATTTTGTACAAGTTTCATAAATTCAATACTTTTTCAGGCAAGCAAATACTGAGAGAAACTGTAATGACTAGATCTGCCCTAGTGGAAACATACAGAACCTTATTACATATGTATCAGCAAAATACAAACCCACCAGTGTCAAATCACTGAAAGCTAAAACTCACAAACCCACATAAAACAAAAGTACAAGAAGAGAAATGAATAGTAATGTACTACCCAACAAGATGAACAGAACAGCATCCCACATACTAATACTATCACTGAAGGTACACCATCTGTATGCTCCACTCAAAAGATACAGACTAGCTGAAGTTACCCTCTGTGAAGAGTGAAAGTTTGATCTCTTCTGACCCTATGTGGATACACTTGATTGCCTTTTCTTCCCTAATTGCAATGGCTAAAATTTCCACTACAATGTTGAAGAGCAGAGGAGATAATGGGCAACCTTGCCTGATTCCTGATCTAAGTGGAAATGACTTCAATTTAACTCCATTCAATACTATATTGGCTGTGGGTTTGCTGTAGTTGGCCTCTATTAGTTTAAGAAATATCCCTTCTATACCAATTTATTTAAGTGTTCTGATCATGAAGGGATACTGGATATTGCATTTACACTTTTGTAGAAAGTTCAAAGTTTCCTGCTTAGAGCTAGAGAACTATTACTTCTTAATTACCATATGTGACTGGAAACAATAAAATAGACTATTGCTGAAAACATGTATCACAATTGAGAATATTAAAACTTATTTTATACTAAAATAAATAAGTAAATAAATAAATAACCCCAATGAAATACCACCTTACCCTGTCCAAATGACCATTATCAAAAAGTCAAAAAATAAAACATGCTAGTGTGGATATAGAAAAAATGGAATATTCACTATTGTTGGGAATACAACTTGGTACAACTTCTATGGAAAACTGTATGGAGATTCCTGAAAGAAATGAATGTAGACCTACCATTCAGTCTAGCAATCCCACTTCTGAATATTTACCCAAAGGAAAAGATGTCATTTTATCAATGATTTCAGTCATGCTTGAGCCATGTTCAAGCATTACAAAAGTGATCCCTATAAAAAAAACATTTTTAACCACTTAATATTTTTAAATTTAAATAAATCTCCACAAAGAATATACTAGAATTGATAAGCAAATTAAGTAATGTTGCTGGATACAAAATCAACATGCAAAAATCAGAAGTATTTCTATATACCAACAGCAAACAATCTAAAAATAAACCAAGAAATTAATCCCATTTACAATAGCTACAAATAAAATACCCAAGAATAAATTTATCCAAAAAGTGTAAGGTCTCTATAATGATAATTATAAAAACATTGATGAAAGAAACTGAAGGAGACACATGCAAAAATAGAAAGATATCCATGTTCATGGACTGGGAGAATCAATGTTATTAAAATGTCCATACTACCCAAAGAAAGCTACAGATTTAATGCAATGCCCCATCAAAATATCAGTGACATTCTTTAGAGAAATAGAAAAACTAATTCCAAAACTGATATAAAACCACAATATAAGGAGAATAACCAAAGCTATCCTGACCAAAAAAAAAAAAGCCAAAAGAATCATATTACTTGACATCGAATTATAACACAGAGCTGTAATAACCAAAAACAGAATGGTACTGGCATAAAAACACACCCATAGACCAATAGAACAAAATAGGGAACCCCAAAATAAATCCACACATCTATGGTGAATATATCTTCAACAAGCTGCCATGAACACATAATGAGGAAAGGACTGTCTCTTCAATGAATAGTACCAGGAAAACTGAAAAAACATATGTATAAGAATGAAACTAGACCTTTATGTCTCCATGTACAAAAATCAGCTCAAAGTGAATTAAAGGCTTAAATCTAAGACCTTAAATGCTAAAACTACTAAAAGAAAACATAGGGAAAACGCTTCAGGACATTAGTTTGAGCAAGGACTTCTTGACTAACACCCACAAAACACAGGCAACCAAAGCAAAATCAGACAAATGGGATTATATCAAGCTAAAAAGCTTCTACACAGCAAAGGAAACAATCAATAAAGTGAAGAGATAACCCAAAGAATAGGAGAAAATATTTACACATAACCTATCTAACAAAGGCTTAATAACTAGAATACTAAGGAGTTCCAACAACTCCTTGGGAAAAAAAACCTGAATAATCTGATTTAAAAGTGGGCAATGTATCCTAATAGGCATTTCTCAAAAGAAGATATACAAATGGCAAATAAGTATATGAAAAAAACCTCAACATAATTATTCAGATATATGCAAATGAAAACTACAATGAAATATCTCACCCTAGTTGGAAAATGGTTTAAAATGGAGGCAATAACAAATGTTAGTTAGGCTATAGAGAGGTGGAGAAATGGGAACTTTCATACACTCTTGGTAGGAACGTAAATTAGTTCAACCACTATGGAGAATAGTCTGGAGGTTCCTCAAAAAGCTGAAAATAGAACTACTAGTTGCTTACAAATCCCACTGCTGGATATATATACAAAAGAGAGAAATTTAGTATACTGAAAAAATATATTCACTCCCATGTTTATTGCAGCAATATTCACAATAGCCAAAATTTGGAATCATCCAAGCATACAGATGCAGAAGAATGACACCAGACCTCTGTCTCTCACAATATACAAAAAAAACTCAATATAGATTAAAGACTTAAATCTAAGACCTAAAACTATGAAACTACTAAAAATAACAACAACAAAAAACCATAGGGGAAATGCTTCAGGACATTGGCTTGAACAAGGACTTCTTGAGTAATACCTGCAAAGCACAGGCAGCCAAAGCAAAATAGTCAAATGGGATCACATTTAATCCCACAATATCACTATTAGGTATCTACCCAAAGGAAACGAAATCATTTTATAAAAAAGACATCAGCACTCAAAGATTTATTGCAGCACAATTCACACTTGCTAAGATGTGCGATTAACCCAAGGGCCCACCAATTCATGAGTGGATTAACAAAATGTGGCATATTTATGCCACGGAATCCTACTAAGCCATAAAAAGTATGAATTAATGCCTTTTGCAACAATTTGGATAGAATGATCATCAATGAAGTATCTAAAGACCTGGGAAATCAACACCACATTTACTCACTATTAAATTGGAACTAATTGATGGGCACATATGTGTACATGGGGAAGTAGAACTCATTGCAAATCAAGCAGCAGGGAGAAGAAAAGAGGGGAGTGTTAAAAGGCTACCTAACAAGTACTATGAACACTATTTGGGTGATGGGAACACATATAGCTGTGACTTAAGCATTACAAAAGAAAATTATGATTCATGTATTAAAAACATTTGTACCCTCTTAATATTTTAATGTAAAAAACAGGATCTATATTTCAAAAATCAATAACCTAATTTTACACCTAAAAGGACTACAAAAAGAAGACTAAACTAAGCCCAAAACTATCCAAATAAAAAATAAAATGGTTAGAGCAGAGATAAATGCAATAAAGAATAGAAAATAAAAAGAATCAATTAAACCAAAAGTCAGTTCATTGAAAAGATCAACAAATTGGCAAGCCTTTATCTAGACTAAGGAAAAACAAATCCAAATAATTAAAATCAGAAATTCAAGGGGTGACTTGAGGTTTGTAGTAACAAACCTGAATGTAATGAAAAATATTATAAATTAATATTATGGGCAGAGCAACCTAATGGACTAGACACATCTTGCCAGCAGCTCTTAGTGAGATAAGGGACAGAGGATTTTGGCCACCTCTGGCTAGGAGAACCTATCCAGAAACATGGCTCAGGGGCACTGTGAAGCAGTAGGAAACTCCAATAGAACCTGGTAGTGACCAAGAAATACAGTCATGTCTTGAGGTATGAAATCAATGTCCATAAATCAGTAACCTTTGTATATGCCAACAATAGCCAAACTAAGAAGCTAATCAAGGGCACAATTCCCTTCACAATAGATTCAAAGAAAAGGAAATACCTAGGGAAATGTGAAACACTTACAAAAGAAATAACTAAAGATATTAACCATTGGAAGAAAATGCCATGTTCTTAGCTGGGAAGAATCAACATTGTTAAAATGTCTATTCTTCCCAAAGCAATCTACAGAGGCAAACAATCCCCATTAAAATACCAACATCATACTTTGAAGAACTAGAATAAATACTTCTTCATTTTGTATGGAACCAGAAAATAACTCCATATACCCAAGGCAATTCTTAGTAATAAAGCAAAGCTAAAGGCATCACTTGACAGACTTGAGGTTATATTCCAAATCTACATTAATCAAAATAGCATTGTATTGGCACAAAAGTAGAAACACAGACATATGGAACTGAATAGAAAACCAAGAGGTGAAACCAGACTCTTATAGCCATCTTATCTTTGACAAACCAAAGAAAAGCATGCACTGGGAAAAAGAATCCCTCTTCAATAAACAGTGTGGGGAGAACTGAATAGCCACATGTAAAGGACTGAAACTGGACCCACAACTTTTACCACTTACAAAAATTGATTCAAGATGGATAAAAGATTTAAATCTAAGGCATGAAACAATAAAAGTCCTAGAAGAAAGTGTGGGGGGAAATTTGGGGCATGTAGGTCTAGGGAAAGATTTTAGAAAGACTTCTGTGGCAATTGCAACAATAACAAAAATAAACAAATGGAATGTAATTAAACTGAAAACTTCTGCACAACCAAGGATACAATTAAAGCAAATAGACAATCTTCTGAATGGGAAAAAGTATTTGCATGTTACAAATCTGATAAATGCTTTATAACTAGTATCTCTATATAGCTCACATTAATCAACAAAAAAGGACAAATAATCCCATCACTGGGCAGAAACATGAACAATACCTTCTTTGATGAAGACAGACAAATGGCTAACAAAAATGTGAAAAAATGCTCATCACCCCTAATCATCAAAGAAATGCAAATCAAAACTACCATGAGATAACACCTAACCCCAGTGAGAATAGCCTACATCACAAAGTTCCAAAGTTTCAGATGCTACCAGGAATGTGGAGAGAGGGGAACACTTTTACACTGTTGGTGAGTCTACAAACTAATACAGCCTCTTTGGAAAGAAGTATAGAAAATCCTCAAAGAACTCACATCAGATCTCCCATCTGATTCCACAGTCCTGTTACTAGGCATCTACCCAGAAAAAAACAAAATCATTTTATCATAAAAACATTTGCACTAAATTATTTATTGCAGCTTAATTTATAATTGCCAAGATATAGAAACAACCTAAATGCCCATCAATCCTGGAATGGATTAATAAAACAGTGGTATACGTATGAGGAAAAGGGGAGAAGGAGAGAGGAGAAGGAGAAGGGGAGGGGTTTTGTGTGCTCCCACTTAATGGACACAACGTAAGGGTATTGGCACACCTTTTGGGTGAGGGACACAACTACAAGAGGGACTCTACAAAACAAATGTAAATGTTGTAACAGTTATTTGTACCCTCATATTAACCTGAAAGCAAAAACTATCATGAATAATTGTATGCCTATTAAATTGCCAACCTATTAAATTGACTCAAGAAGAAACCAAAAGTCTGAATAGACTATAGCACATAAGGACGTTAAACTGTTAATCATAACCATCAAAGAGGAATGCACAGAACCAGACAGCTTCACTACTAAATTCTACCAAATATTTAAAGAATTAACAGTATCAATATCTTCTTTTCTCAAATATAATTGTTCTTTCAGTTGTATGAATTCATGAAGTTTCTCCCTGTCACATATTCCAATTCCCCAAATTCTCTTCTCTCATATCTTTAAATATCTTCCTTATATTTTATATCTTATTTATATCTTATTCATTGCTTAAAATCTCAGCTTAGTTGTTTTTCTTCATAGAGGACTTTCCATATTATACTAACAAGCTCCCTCTGCTTATTTTTTATTCACAGCATCCTATTTACTTTAGAACTCTTATAATTAACCTTATTTGTTTATTGTTTTGATCCTCTCTCCCTCTTTCCTTTACAGTAAAGTCCCATAAAAGCAGAGACCTTGTTAATCTTGGTTTTGATTTTATAGCCACATTCAAGCAAGGTACCTGATACACAATAGGTACTCAATTCATTTTGATGAATAATAAATGGAAAAAACCTTATACAGCCTTAAAACTAATTCAGTGACTGAAAATTTGGCACAAAATTAACTAGGTTTCACGTTGCTATTTTGGCAAACTAAAACATACTTCTTTCATATGTTCTATCTCTCCTTACTCCAATCTTTAAAAAATATTTACCAAATATTCTACTGAAAACTTAAGATGAAGAATGATTTTTTTTCTAACCATAGCAAAATACAGTCATGTCCCACTGACATTTCAAACAAAGACAGACCACAAATCCAACAGTAGTCTCCTAAGATTATCATAGAGATGAAAAATTCCTATTCTCTAGTGATGTTGCAACCATTGTAACATTTGTAGTACACTGCATTACTGAATGTGTATTTGGTGATGCTGGTGTAAATAAACAGTGATGCTAGTCATATAAAATATATGACATACAATTATATAGTACACAGTACTTCAACAGAGTAATAGCTATGTTGCTCACTTATGTATTTACTATACTATATTTTAATTATATTTTTCATAAGTAGGAACACATCATTCTAAAAGTTAACTGTAAAAAAACCTCAGGTAGGTCCTTCAGGATGTAGGTTCTTCAGAAGAATGTATTGTTATCATAGGAGATGACAGTTATATGCATGTTATTACCCTTGAGGACCTTCCAAGTGGGATAATACATGGATGGCGGTGGAAGACAGTGATATTGATAATCTGGACCCTGTGTAGGCCTAGGCTAATATATCTTTGTGCCTTAGTTTTTTTAAAAAAAATGTTTGAAAAGTAAAAAGATAAAAATCTTTAAAATAGATAAAAAGCTTATGAAATAAGTTTAACAAGGAAAATTTTTCATATAGCTTTATATATTTATATTTTAACTCTTATTAAAAATTTTTAAAGTTAAAAATTTCTAAGTTTATAAAGTAAAAATTTATAGTAAGCTAAGGTTTATTACTGAAGGAAAAATATTTTTATATATTTAATTTATCCTAAGTGTTAATATCTACAGTAGTAAATAGTAATGTACTAAAGCCTCCCCTGACTCACCCAGAGTAACGTCTAGTCCTACAAATTTCATTCATGGTAAGTACCCTATACAGGTGTACTGTTTTAATTTTTACATCATATTATTACTGTACCTTTTCTATGTTTAGATACAGTAATATTTACTGTTGTTTTACAATTGCCTATAGTATTAAGTATAGTAAAACATTGTACAGATTTGTAGCATAGGAGCAGTAGCCTGTAGCAAAGTTTTTCAACCTTTTTTAATCTCATGGCACATTTGAACCTACACAGTTAACCTTTCCCAGCACACTTAAGTTATGTTGATCAAAAAAAGAGTAAAACTAAGAATATGATTACTGTGCTTTGAACTTTTTTCAAAAGCAATTTGATTAACAATCTTTAAAAATGTTCATGGCGCACTTAAGATTCTCTAATGGCATACCAGTTGAAAAATCACTGGTCTATAGTATATATCCTAGGTATGTAAGAGGCTATATGCACCATCTAGATTTGTCTAAGTATGCTCTGTGATGTTTACTTACTGATAAAAACACTTGACAACACCTTTCCAAAATATATACCCAATATTAAGTAATACATGACTCTATTGTCCTTTGTCATCATTCTTCAAATGATTAATCATATTTCCTTTAAGAAAGCTGAAGAAGCCTAAACTATTTAATACTTTATTTGGATATAAAGTTACAGTCATTTTAGACACTATTAATAAGTAATAGGAAATAGATATCAGCATTCCATGAAAGTAAGAAACTGACATACCTAAGTACAGGCATATCACCCTAAAATATACATTCTTAGAATGCATTCTTATTAGATACCCAAACTATATTGAAATGTAACAGAAGGGTGATGTATCATCCCAGCTGATATATTATTATATCATTATATGATAATATATAATGATATATCAATATATATTATCAATATCTATATTAAATTATTATATTAAATAATATATTAATTTGCCTTTTTTCCACATAGTTTAAATTTCTATAACTGTTACCCACAATTTTCTTTCTTTCTTTTTTTTTTTTTTTTTTTTTTACATTTTTTGGCCAGGGCTGGGTTTTAACCCGCCACCTCCAGCATATGGGACCGGTGCCCTAATCCTTCAGCCACATGCGCTGCCCAACCCACAATTTTCTAATGATCAAATTTTCTGGACAAATGAATACCTTACATTTCTATAAGCTCTCAAAATAAGGGTGACCCTAAAATTTTGTAGAGGCACTTGTATTACTATGAAGTACATAAATGATGAAGAAGTATCTGACTCTATACCTTATTCAGAGGTCAAAAGAGGAAAAATAAGGGCCCATTAGTACTCTCAATAGCTGGGACCCATCTATATAACTAGATATGTTCTCCTGAAAAAAATGTTTACCATTTTATCTAACATGTATTGAATGCTTGTAATGGGCCAGGTGTTTCTAGGGATTTATAAATTTTATTTCATCTAAATTTTAAAATAATGCTAAAAGTTAGGTGTTGCCATATATTAGTTTTACCCATAAAGAAACCAAAGTTCTGGAAAGTTAGATAACTTGCCAAAAGTCTCAAGTAGTTAGCAGCAACACTAGGAACCAAAACTATGCAGTCTGACTTTCAGATTTAGAGATCTTAATATATATACTATCATTCTCAAGGGAAAAAATATCTAGATAAATTGAATTGAGGATGTAATCTCAAAACTCATCCATATTTTTGAAATCAAATAATTTGCAAGTAAATTTACTGAGCTAACATCATAGGTTTTCATGACTTACTGCCATTTAAACCTGGAAGTTCTCTTTATGAATTTTAACAGTACTATATAAAGAGGATGTGGATTATATATCATATAAACCAACACTTACTCAAGGAATCAGTTAATGTGCGCAACTCTAAGTAGTTCCATCACCTAGTCTCTGTCCCTTTTCCAACTCAGTTCTGAGCAACAGGAGTTAAGATGCAGATTGCAAAAGTCATTATTTCATGTTGAAAGAGAGGAGGAGAAAATTCTATGAACAATAAAGTAGGAATTTCTTTTTCAGAAAAGTAACAAGTCATTTACCCTTAGGTTACCATGGTGTAACTACAGATTCTGAAAATTAAGACATGATTTCAGAATGTTGGTAGCCTTGGGATACAGTTTAGCACTGTTGACTTGAAAGCAAATCACTTTACCTACTCCCACTGTAAAAAAGAAAAAAAAAGAGGGGGGCAGCATCTGTGGCTTAAGTAGTAGGGTGCCAGGCCCATATACTGGGGGTGGCAGATTTGAACCCGGTCCTGGCCAAAAACTGCAAAAAAAAAAAAAAAAACTCCTTAAAGAACAAAAAAAGAGCTCTAATATCCAAAGCAATCTTAAGCAAAAAGAACAAATCTGGAGGTATTACAGAATCATACTTCAAACTATGCCACAAAAGTATAGAAACCAAAAAAGCATGATATTGGTACAAAAATAGAGACATAAACCAATGAAACAGAATGGAGAGCCCAGGCAGAAACCATCTATCTACAACCAACTCACCTTTGACAAAGCATGTGACGTACACTGGGGAAAAGAAGCCCTATTCAATAAATGGTGCAGGGGGAAAAAATACGAAGAAGATCCATTGGCAATTGCACCAACACCAAAACTAAATAAATGGTATATGATCAACCTAAAAAGCTTCTACAAAGCTAAGGACACCACAACTAAAAGAAGCAGACAATGGTCAGAATAGGAGAAGATATTTATATGTTACAAATCTGACAAACGGCTAACAACCAGAATCTACACAAAATTCAAACTAATTAACAAGAAAAGGGCAAACAACCCCATTTATCAGTGGGCAAGAGACATGAACAGAACCATCTCTGAAGATGACAGATGAATGGCCTACAAAAACATAAAAATATGCTGTGCTTCTCATCCCGAGTAAGAGAAATGCAAATCAAAACCACCCTGAGATATCACCTAACCCCAGTGATAATAGCCAACATCACAAAATCCCAAAGCTGCAGATACTGGTTCAGATGTGGAGAGAAGGCAACCCTTTCACAATGCTGGTGGGACTTCAAACTAATACAATCTTTATAGAAAGAATGATAGGAACTCCTCAAAAATTCTAAAAGTGGACCTTCCATTTGATACCACAATCTGATTACCTGGTATCTATCCAGAAGAAAAAAATCATTTGCCATAAGGACATTTGCATTAAAATGTTTATTGTGAATGATTCTCAATTCACAATCACCAAGATATGGAATCAACCCAAGTGCCCATCAACTCATGAATGGATTAACAAAATGAGATGTGTATATGTATATGTGTATATATATGCACACACACTTTGTGCATATTTATACATACATACATACATACATACCATGGAATATTATTCAGTTATAAAAAAGATGGAGACTTTACATCTTTTGCATTAACCTGGATGGTGCTGAAGAACATTTTCCTTAGTAAAGTATCACAAGAATAGAAAAGTATACAGTGTATACAATACTAATTTGAAAAATGTAGACAAACAACTACACACCCCAGAGAGAAAAACACCATTAAATTTAAGGAGGGGGGTAGAGGAAGGGGGATTAGTAAACTCTCACCATGAGCAAAACATAAGGGTATATAGCATATCTCCTGGGTGAAGGGCTCAACTACAATTTGGACTTTACCTAAAAAATGCAATGTAACCTAATTGCTTATATCCTCAGATTAATCTGAAATATTAAAAATATTTGCAAACTATACATCAGTAAAGGGCTAAATATCAGGAATCTACAAAGAGATTGTTGGCTTTTTTCATGTTGATTAATTTCAGTTCTCTGTAGATCCTAGTTATCAAGCTTTTGTCTGATTCAAAATATGCAAATATCCTTTCCCATTGTGTAGGTTGTCCAATTACCCTGTCTCTTTAGCTTTACAGAAGCTTTTCAGGTCAATTAAGTCCCATTTGTTTATTTTTGTTGTTGCAATCGCCACAGAAGTCTTCTTCATAAAGTCTTTCCCCAGGCAGATACCTTCAAGTGTTTCTCCCATGCTTTCTTTTAGAATTTTTATCTTTTCATGCCTTAAATTTAGGTCTTTTGTCCACCTTGAATCAATTTTTGTGAGTGGAGAAAGGTGCAGGTTCAGTCTTTTATATGTGGATATTCAGTTCTCCCACCACCATTTATTGAATAGGGAGTCTTTCCCCTAGTGTATGTTCTTATTTGGTTTATCAAAGGTCAGGTATCTATAATATGTTAGTTTCATCTCATGGTTTTCTTTTAGGTTCCAAATGTTTATGTCTCTATTTTTGTGCCAATATCATGCTGTTTTGATCACTATGACCTTGTCGTATAGCCTAAAGTGTGGTAGAGTGATGCCCTGGCTTTGTTACTATTACTAAGAATTGCCTTGGCTATATGGGTTTTTTTCTGGTTCCATACAAAATGAAGAATTAGTTTTTCCAAATCTTGAAAGTATGATGTTGGTATTTTCATGGGAATTGCATTGAATTTGTATATTGCTTTGGGAAGTATAGACATTTTAACAATGTTGAATCTTCCCTGCCATGAGTATGGTATATTCTTCAATTTGTTGATATCTTCTATTTCTTTTATTAGGGTTTCATAATTTTCTTTATAGAGCTCCTCTACCTCTTGTATTAGGTGTATTCCTAGGTATTTCATTTTCTTAGATGCTATTGTGAAGGGAATTATGTCCTTAATTAGCTTCTCATCTTGCCTGTTATTGGTGTATACAAAGGCTACTGACTTGTGGACATTGATTTTATATCCTGAGACGTTACTGTATTTTTTGATAACTTCCAGGAGTCTTGTGGTTGAGTCTCTGGGGTTCTCTATGTATAAGGTCATATCATCAGCAGAGAGGGAGGTTGACATCCTCTGCTCCCATTTGGATGTCCTTTATTTTCTTCTCTTGCCTGATGGCAATGGCTAGAACTTCCAGCACTATGTTGAATAGTAGCGGCAATAGAGGACAACCTTGTCTGGTTCCAGTTCTGAGTGGAAAATTTTTCAGTTTTACTCCATTTAGTAAAATATTAGCTGTGGGTTTGTCACAGATGGCTTCAATCACTTTAAGAAATGTGCTGCCTATGCCTATACTCTTCAGTGTTCTAATTAGAAAAGGATGCAGACATTGGCATGGATGTGGAGAGAAGGGAACACTTTTACACTGCTAATGGGACTGCAAAACAATACAACCTTTTTGGAAGGATGTATGGAGAACCCTCAATGAACTCAAACTAGACCTCCCATTTGATCCTGCAATCCCATTACTGGACACTTACCCAGAAGAAAAAAACATCCTTTTGCCATACAGACACTTGCACTAGACTGTTTATCACACCTCAATTTATAAGCCTTAAAATATGGAAACAGCCTTAATGCCCACCAACCCAGGAATCCATTAACAAGCTGTGGTATATGTATACCATGAAATACTATTCAGCCACTGAAAAAGATGTAGACTTTACATCTTTTGTATTAACCTGGGTGGAAGTGGAATACATTATTATTAGTAAAGCATCATAAGAATGGAGAAGCAAGAATCTCAAGTACTCAATTCTGATATGAGAACAATTAATGACCTAGTACACGGTGTTGGGTGGGGGAAGAGGAGAGCAGAGAGACGGAAGGAGAGAGGTAGTGGGTGTTCATGGTGTGTGACACACCTTTTGAGGGAGGGACACAATTATAAGAGGGTCTTTACTTAACAAATGCAATCAATGTAACCTAGTTCTTTGTACCCTCAATGAATCCCCAATCGTAAATAAATAAAAAGAAAAAAACAAACAAACACAGGAAAAGGAAGTTATTCACAAAAGTAAGCAGAAATAAATGAAATCAAAAAGATAAAATAAGAATGTACAAAGAAACTCAATCGGCAAGAATAAAATCAAACGACCACATTAAAATGGTGAAAAATGAACAGAACCTTTCAAAAGAAGATAAATGGATTGCAAACATATGAAGACATGCTCAACATCACTAATCATTAGGGAGGTTTAAATTAAAACCACAATGAGAAATCATCTTTCCCCATGAGAATGGCTATTATTAAAAGGTAAAAAAAAAACAATAAATGCTGATGAGAATGCAGAGAGATTATAAATGTATTATTAGATCACATTTTTGGAGGCTTAGAAGTCCAAAATCAAGGTATCAATTTGTGTGAGGGTATTCCTGCTACATTACAACAGGGCAGAAAGCATCACATAGCAGATGTGCAAAGAGGATGTTAAAGAGAAAGAGGGGCTAAGAGAGCAAGAGAAAGTGAACCCACTCTCATGATAATGAAATTGCTCCATTCATGAGGGTAGATCCTTCATGACCTAAACACCTCTGAAGATACTACCTCCCAATATGATCACAATTAAATTTCAACATGAGTTTGGAGGGGACTGACATTCAAATCAAAGCATCCAGTCAAACACAGTGGGGAAAAAGAACAAACTATAGTCTGTCCTCAATAGCCTAGGCCATATGGGAAGCCTAGACTTCTACTTTCAGAAAGCCCTAACAAGGAACCTCTTTCCCCCTTTCACTCCCCACTGCAAGGATAGTGACAGAGAAGTCTGAGTAGGCAGCTATGACTTTCATCTGACCCAGTATTAAGGAGGCCCTCTTCCATGATGACAGTATAAGCCATGTGAAAAGCAGTAACATGGCATTCTTTTCCCTATCATCTAGGGTGGTTTCAGAAGAGAACTAGTGGGTACTTGAAATTCCATACCTGCCCAGCAATAATAAAGGGCTCCTTCCCCTTAGCTGTCAAAGAAGGCCTAGTAGTAAACATGGAATTTCATTCTGAACTGACAGTAATGAAGAGTGTACCATTCTCTGCTCTGGTGTAGTGACAGCAATTCTATAAAACATAAGATTGAAATAAGATTTAGTGTCACATAATACCTAAAGTTTCTATGATAAAATAAAAATAATCATTTATCATACCAAAAACCAGGGAACTCTCAACAGTAATGAGAAAATAAATTTTTTTAAATGTCAACATGACACAATAATAGAATTATCTGACAAAGATTTTAAAGCAATAATCAAAAGGGTGGGGCAGAATGGCTGAGTAGAGACATCAGTCACCAGATCATCTCAGAAAGAAGGAAAAGTTTTAAATGAAAAGAAAAACATAGTTCACATACATTCTGGGGAAGGAAAATGCTAGAACCTACCAGAGATTCTGTAACAGGAAAAACAGCTTTCTTTAACACCCTTCTTCACCTTATCTGTAAATGTTACTTCGTTATATAACTAGTTTTCAGACAGTCATGTCAACCATTCTTCCCATGGTTCTGACACATGAAGGCTATATGACCCTGGCTGAAGAAAAAAACACCAGACAGACAGAACCTTCAGCTAGAAATCAGAGAGCTGGATTATATATAGCTAAAGATAGTAACTTTGGGGGAGGATATAAGAACTCTGCGAAACTCTCTCAAACCAAGGCAGCTTTGAGAATGATTTCCCTGTCTTTCTGGGATTCTGAATCTTGGTAAATAAAGGACAACTTTAACCCACATGAATGTTTGTTTCATGCTCTTGTTTCTAGCATCCCAGGTATAATTCCATGGCAAGAAGTTGCAGAGAAGAATGACAAGGAGTAAAATTTCAGCTGAGATCAACCTCCAAGAAACTTTGAGCTGCATGGAAAAGGTAGGTGAGAGGTTTTGTTTGTCCTTCCCCCATACCTCTGCAAGACTTTAGGTTTCCAAGCTGCTGTAAACTTCTCTACCCAAATAAGCCCAAGAGCTGACTGCGGCCAGTAAACTGGGAGCTTCCTAAGAACAAAGCACTGGGTTGCCAGCCCTCTCTGAATTACTCCTCTTCTCCACAGAGCAAAGCCAAAGTGACAGGTATCATACTGCTTCTCCACCCATTTTGTGCCTTTGTCCTCCCCAGAGAGTTTCAGGCCTTCATTTTTCATGTCACTGGTCCTCACACAGATGTTTTCCAACTCCTGTTCAGACTTTGTGGCCACAGGAGGCTAGTGGATTCCAGGAAAACTATAGACATTTTGGGTGTGCTGCCTTCTAAGGAGATGGAAAAAGGGAATAAGAGTGCCATCTCTCCTCCATTCAGACTGTTCTTCTCCTCCTTCTCTACTCATTGCTGCTAAGTGGCAGTACCCATGTGAGTACTTAATTGCCCAACATGGGTCCCCCAAGGGGTAATTAAGCTGGGGCTCTCGGGAGTGGCTGCTTCCCCTCTTTTGGCATGTCCTATACGTTAAGGCTCCCGCAGAGAGTGGGGCTCATACCTTCCTTCTTAAAGACCTGCAGTGAACCAAGGGGTGCTCAGGCTGTAAACTCCCTACCTGATTGTTCTCCCTGATGCTACTCACCTGGAAGTTCCAAAACAGTAGGACATACCCTGAAGCAGAAGGGCATGAAAACCTACTTGAGTACTCCATTGGCAAGTAATGACACGAGACTAACACACACCTCACTAATATGGTCAGAGATTGAACTTGGGTGACTAGAAGACAGGCCTACAGGCTGCTCCCCATATCCTCAGGATACAATTGTGTTGCTGAGAGGAATAGAGGGTAGATTTATGAACTATCTTGAGAGGGAAGAGAACCCAAGCAGGTATAAAAGAAGAGGACTGTGTAGGTCTAAGCCACGGTAAACTCATTAAGCACCTCTCCCCCAACAGAAAAGCTGCAGTTTTGGTCTGGGGCAGAATCCTGGGTAGGCAAGCTGCCAACCCACAACACCATTGCTGGTGAGCATGGCTATATTTGGCTGTTGTTTATAGCCAGCCACCAGAAGAAGATCCATCGGACAAAGAGGGAACAAAGTGAAACTCACTCTCAATAGTCATCTGTGGGTCCCAGTCAGCCTCTCCTCCACAAAGCCTTCCCTGGTGGCTTTCCCCAGTAGCCTGGAATTTGACCCTTGAACTCTGCTGAGACAACTCTTCTGCCTGCCTTTGTGTGCCCTGAACTCAGGTTTGTCTGACCCAGCCCCACACAACCTTGCTCCTCCACACACCTCTGCCATGATTGAGAATAAAGAGTCCCCTCAGAGCTCTAGGAATCCACCCACTGCCTGAGAAATCTGAGTGTTTCTCCTGATTAACTAAAGCCACACATTCATCCCTAAAAACACCACTGCAGCTGGCCCTTTCCTCCAAGTATCACCTACTGCCAGAGAGGACAACTTAAACAGCACATTATAGCATTTACTAATTCAGTTATACAGAGCATGATTGGCTCTTACCCACAAACACCACCTACTATATCAGACATTAAACTAGGGTTCCCAGTATAATTCACACTGTTATGAAAACCATGAGGCTGGGGAAAGAGAAAGAATTACAAAGACTTCCATTTTCCCTCAATAAGAGACAGGGTATATCACCACTACAACCTATAAATAACCAGCAATTGAGAAAACCACCACACTAAGGATATCTATAACCAAGGTATCAATCTAGAACCTAGATTCCCAAGGTACCTATAACCAAAGCCAAAGATGCTTACCTAACATATGCTACAGACATATCCTTATGAATTAGAATAGGGAAAAAATCTCCATCTAAACAAAAGACAATTCAAAAATAAGGATCAATAGCTTCTTCATAATGCAAGAACTCTGGAAGTATGAAAAATTAGAATAAAAATCCACACCCAAAGAAGCATGCCAGCTCTGTAGCAATGGGTCACAAACTCAATGAAAAAAATAATGAAATGACAGATAAAGAATTACAAATATGAATTGTAAGAAAATTCAATAAGATCCAAGAGAAAAATGGAAAACTAACTCAAAGAAAACAGAAAAATAATTCAGGATATGAGCGAAAAATTGACTAAAGGAATATATATATTTTTAAAAAGTAGGTGTTCTGGAAATAAAAAATTCATATAGGGAAATACAAAACACAGTGGAAAGTTTTAAGAACAGGTCAGACTAAGATGAAGAAAATTTCAGAGCTTGAAGAAAATTCTTTTGAATTAATTAACACAGTCAAAAATACAGAACAAAACCTCAAGAAGAATTAACAAAATATAGGAGAAACATGAGATAATGTAATCATAGGCATCCCTGAGGGTGAATAAAAGCAAAAGTACTGAAAACAATATTGAGAGAATAATTGAGATAAGCTTCCCTGGTCTTGCTAGAGATTTGGACATCCAGATACAAGAAGCTCAACATACACCTGGGATATTCATGGCAAAAAGGATATCACTAAGGCATGTAGTCATCAGACTGGCCAAAGTCGATATGAAGCAAGAACTCATATGAACCACAAGGCAAAACCATCAAGTAAATTACAAAGGAAAGGCCATCACACAGCACATTTCTCAAGAGCAACTTTACAAGACAGAAAGGAATTGGTTTCTATCTTTAGCCTCCTTAAACAGAATAACTGCCAGCCAGTAATTTTATATCCTGCGCAACTAAGTTTCATAAATGAAGAAAAATAAATTATTTCACAGATAAGCAAACACAAAGGAAACTAGACCTGTTCTACTGTAAATCCACAAAAGTGTACCATACCTGCAACAGCACAATAGATACCAACCAGTACAAAAACACCCAGAAATTATAGTTCATGGCTTTAATAAATCAATGGCACAAGAAGGAAAAAAACAGTAGGTTATTTTCCAATGTGTTAAAACAAACAATATCCCACAAATCAATATTAGCACTAAAAATGAATGCTCTAAATGCCCCTAGACTGGATGAATGGATGAGAAAACACTGCTCAATATCTAAACCACCAAGGACTCACACAGCCTCAGGGTGATAGAATGTAAAAAAAATAACCCAGGGAAATGGAAACACAAAGCAAGTAGGTGTATCCATTTGCATATCAGATGAAATAGACTATAAACAAATAATGGTAAAAGAAGGACCAAGATGGTCATTGTATAATGGTAAAGGGAACAACTCAAGAAGACATCACAATTCTAAATACACACACACACATATATATATATATATATAAACCTAACACAGGAGCTCCCAGTTTCATAAAATCAAATTCTTCTACACCTAAGAAATCAACAGTGACATACAATTTTTTGGAGATGTCAACATTCTGCTGACAGAACTAGACAGAACATTGAAGGAAAAAAATGAATAAAAAAGTACTGGACTTAAACAGGTCCAAAGAAAAAAATGGACCTCATAGACATTATATAGAATGTTCTACTCAAAAATTACTGCCTATATATTTTACTATACATTTTTCACATCAGCACATAGGACATTTGTCAAGATTCTATCTTAGGGCACAAAACAAGCCTCAGCAAATTAAATTTTTTTTTAATTAAAAAAAAACTGAAGTCATACCACCTATTTTCTCAGACTACAGTGAAAGAAAACAAATCAATTCTGTTAGAAACATTCAAATATACACAAAGACATGGGAATTAAGCAACCTGATGCTGCGGAATGATCCTTGAGTCAATGCTAAAATTAAGATGAAAATCAAAAGATTCCTTGAACTCAGTGAAAGGAAGGATATAATTTTCAAACTCTGAGATGTCATAAAAACCTCCCTAAGGGAAAAGTTTATAACCTTAAATGTCTACATCAAAAAGACAGAAGATCATATATTAACAACCTAATGCCACACCTCAAGGAACTAGAAAACAAACGAATTAAAACTCAAGTCAGTAGAAGAAGGAAATAACAAATCTCAGAGCAGAAGTAAATGAAATGGAAAGAATTAAAAAATACAAAAAGTTGGTTCTTTGATATGATAAACAAAATCAATAGATAACTACTCTGATTAACCAGAAATAGAAGAGAAGGAATTCAAATAACCTCAATCAGAAAGGGAGAAACATACATTACAACTGATGCTACAGAAATACAAAATACCATTCATGAATATGTAGCATTACAAAAATACCTATTCAAACAAAACTAGCATACCTAGAAGAAATGAAAAAAATATATATGAGAAACACACACCCTCCCAAGACTTAATCAAGAAGAAATCAGAAATCCTGAATAAACCAATAACAACCAGTGATATTGAAGAAGCAATAAGAAATACCCTATCAAAAATTCCTGTACCAGAAGGATTCACACCCAAATTCTGCCAGACATACAAAGCAGAACTAGTACCTGTTCTACAGAAACTCTTCCATAACATCAAGGAGGGAATCTTCTCTAACTTATTCTATGAAGCCATTATCACCTTGATACTAAAACCAGAAAAGGATACAACAAAAAGAAAACTATATAACAATTTCCCCTATGAACATACATGCAAAAATCTTCAACAAAATACCAGTATAACAGCATAATCCATCATGATCAAGTGAATTTCATTTCAAGGATACAAGAAAAGTTTAACATATGCAAATCAATAAACATGATTAACCACATAAACATAAACAAAGACCATATGACAATCTTAATAGATGCAAAAAAAAGCATTCACCAAGGTCCAACACTATTTTGTGATTAAAATTCTGAAAAAACTATGTATAGAAGGAAAATACCTCAAAATTGCAAAAGTCACATATAACAAACCCACAACCAACATCACACTGAAAGTTGAAGCATTCCCCCTAATAACTGGAACAAGACAAATGTTCCCACTGTCACCACTTCAATTCAAGATAGCATTGGAATCCCTAGCCAGAGCAATCAAGTGAAAGAAAGAGCATCCAAATTGGGAAAGAGGGAGTCAAACTATCCTGATCTGCTGACAATATCATCTTGTATGCAGAAAACCCTAAAGACCTAGCAGAGGAATTATGGGATTGAATGGCAGTTCAATTTTTAGATTTCTAAGTATTCTCCAGATATCTTTCCAAAGGACCATATTAGTTTGCATTCCCACCAGCAATGTAGTAGCGTTCCCTTTTCTCCAAATCCACGCCAGCATTTCTGGCTTGAGGATTTTGTGATGTGGGCTAATCTTATTGGATTTAGATGATATCTCAAAGTGGTTTTGATTTGCATTTCTCTGATGATTAAGGATGATGAGCATTTTTTCATATGTCTGTAGGCCATGTGCCTGTCTTTTTCAGAGAAGTTTCTCTTGAGATCCCTTGCCCACCCTGAGATGGGATCACTTGTTCTTTTCTTGCTAATACATTTGAGTTCTCTGTGTATTCTGGATATTAAACCTTTGTCAGAGACATAACTTGCAAATATTTTCTCCCATTCTGAGGGCTGTCTACTTGCTTTACTAACTGTGTTCTTGGTTGTGCAGAAGCTTTTTAGTTTGAACAGATCCCAGTAGTATATTTTTGATGCTGCTTCAATTGCCTGGAGGGGGTCCTCCTCATAAAATATTCACCCAGACCGATTCCTTCAAGAGTTTTCCCTGTACTTTCTTCTAGTATTTTTATAGTTTCATGTCTTAAGTTTAAATCTTTAATCCAATGAGAGTCTATCTTAGTTAATGGTGAAAGGTGTGGGTCCAGTTTCAGTCTTCTACAGGTTGCCAGCCAGTTCACCCAGCACCATTTGTTAAACAGGGAATCTTTTCCCCATTGAATATTTTTAATTGGCTTGTCAAGGATCAAATAACGGTAAGTAGCTGGTTTCATCTCTTGGTTCTCTATTCTATTCCATACATCTACCTCTGTGTCTTTGTGCCAGTACCATGCTATTTTGATCACTATCGATTTATAGTAGAGTCTCAGGTCTGGCAGCATAACTCCTCCTGCTTTGTTTTTATTTCTGAGTAATGTCTTGGCTATTCAAGGTTTTTCTGATTCCATATAAAATGATGAATAATTTTTTCAAGATCTTTAAAATATGACAATGGAACTTTAATAGGAATTACACTAAAATTGTATATTCCTTTGGATAGTATAGACATTTTGACAATGTTGATTCTTCCCAGCCATGAGCATGGTATGTTTTTACATTTGTTAACATCTTCAGCTATTTCTTTCCTTAGAGTTTCATACTTCTCTTTATAGAGATCTTTCACCTCTTTTGTCAGATAGACTCCCAAATATTTCATCTTCTTTGGCACTGCTGTAAATGGAATAGAGTCCTTGACTGTTTTTCCAGCTCGGCTCTTATTGGTATATATAAAGGCCACAGATTTATGAGTGTTGATTTTGTAACCTGATACACTACTATATTACTTGATCACTTGTAAGATTTTTGTAGTAGAATCCCTGGTATTTTCCAGCTATACATCATATCATCTGCGAAGAGTGAAAGTTTGATCTCTTCTGACCCTATATGGATACCCTTGATCATCTTTCAATCCCATAATTCCTCTACTAGGTATATATCCAGAAGACCGAAAATCACATTATAACAAAAATACCTATATCAGAATGTTTATTGCAGCCCAATTCATAATTGCCAAGTCATGGAAAAAGCCCAAGTACCCATCGACCCACGAATGGATTAATGAATTGTGGTATATGTACATCATGGAATATTAAACAGCCTTAAAGAAAGATGGAGACTTTACCTCTTTCATGTTTACATGGATGGAGCTGGAAAATATTCTTCTTAGCAAAGTATCTCAAGAATGAAGAAAAAGTATCCAATGTACTCAGCCCTACTATGAAACTAATTTATTGCTCTCATATGAAAGCTATAACCCAATTACAGCACAACAATTGGGGAAAAGGGCAAGGGAGGGTAGGAGAGGTAGGAGGATGGGCGGAGGGAGAGTAATTGATGGGTCCACACTTATGTGCATCTTAGAAGGGTACAGGTGAAACTTACTAAATGTAGAATATAAATGTCTATACACAATAACTAAGAAAATACCATGAAAGCTATGTCAACCAGTTCGAAAATATTTCAAATTGTATATAAACCCAGCACATTATACCCCCTGATTGCATTTATGTACACAACCATGATTGAATTAAAAAAAATAATAAAAAGAACCCTAAAGACTCAACAAAAAGACTCCTACAATCAATGAATAAAT
>CAUYON010082034.1:0-16268 GCA_963573935.1 Arctocebus calabarensis
GTTGGAAATTCTGTTTCCTACTTAAGCTCAGGACTTTATAACCTCTGAATTGAGTGCCTTTAAGTTATACATACTAGTAGAAATTTCATAGTACTTATAAATAAGGTCAGAGGATTTAATCCAGAAGCTGATAATAAAGCATTGATGTAAAAATGGAACTTATTTTTGTCAAATGAGATGTATACTTGTCATGACTTATGTACGTTGGCTTCTTGTGTTTATTGCTATTTTGAAAATACCCATGTTCATTTTCTTTCTAGTCAGAGTAAGTACTTCTATAGTTTATGTCTATTTTTAAAAATAGGAATCATTTTATGTATCTATGAAAGTAACAAATGCTTATTTGGAAAAGAATAAGTAAACTCTTATATAAAATGAAAACCAGAATTTTTTTTTTCTTTCTAGTTATTTTTCCCAATTACTTTTAACTGTTGGAATTTATTGATAGTTTTTCTTTCCCAGTAATATGTCCATAGGTTCATAAATTGCTTTTATTCTTTAAGATTTATCTACTTATTTTAACTTAAAGGAACCCCCAGAGCTGTAATTTAAATGTTTCTGATAGAATGATTTGGCTATATCAAGAGGCTACATTTCTTATTTTTATATTTGGCTGTAATATCTCTTTCACAAGATGTTGTTGTTGTCTTTGTATGTTATTACAGTTAAGTGGTCTTTACCTTTTATTAACAATATATAAATACTAAACTTGAATTATTTGAACAATTAAATTTATAAAAATCTTGGAAGTAAAACAATGTTTGAGTGTATTAATAAAAAAATTAACTGTTTCACTTATAAGTTAACTGGCCAAATTGGAATTATATATGGTTCCCCTTCATTGGTTCTGTCCTGGCCAAGTTATTTATGTCATCCATTGGCAAGGTAGCTATTTCTTCAGTCACAAGTAGGTTATATTCTGAGCAGTTGATAATTATCAGCTAGTACTTCACTTTGATAGCAAAGATGTGTTTTTGTTTTCTTACCAAATACTTTTATGTGTTTGCATTGTTTGTTCTTTTCAATAGGAAGGAATGTTTTCAATAAAGTGGTAATAGGGTCAGATAAAGTATCATATAAACTACGGTATACGAAAGCTTTCATGTTTGTCAGCTTTTGCCTTATAGCCTCTACTGCTCTTTATTTTTGCTTGTGTATCAGTAGAGATCCTTAAGATAATATGTTCTAGAATTTCATGCTAAATTATTAAAGAGGGATATGAATTTTCCTTTTTTTTTTTTTTCCAAGGATTTGGCTTGAAACTTAGCAAGGTAGGCAAAATTGTATGAAAAACAGTAGTAGTCACTGACCTTTTTTTTTTAACCAAGTGTTTTGCAGTTATTTTAACTTTAAGTCTTTTCAATAAGATTATCATCATATGTGAACAGTTTTTAACATTAAATGCAAATACAGGATTGCCAGAGGTCACTATAGCCATTTAAATCAGTTAAAAAATTTCTTTTTGAAAGAGTCCCACTATTTCGCCCTCAGTAGAGTGCTGTGGCATCACAGCAACCTCAAACTTTTGGGCTTAAGCAATTCTCTTATCTCAGCCTCCCAAGTAGCTGGGACTACAGGTGCCCGCCATAACACCTGGCTATTTCTTGTTGCAGTTGTCATTGTTTTCGCTGGCCCAGGCTGCATTCGAAACCTCCAGCTTCAGTGTATGTGGCTGGCACTGTAACCACTGTGCTACAGGTGCCAAACCTAAATCAATTAAAATTTAAAAAAATTAAAAATTTACTCAGTCACACCAGCCACATTTGTAAGTGCTCAGTAGTCACATGGCTACCATGTTGGATAGTGTAGATATAAAATATTTCCCTCATTACAGTAAGTTCTGTCTGACAGGGTTGGTTTAGAATACTGGACTGCTAATGGTGAAACTGCATATAAAGTTATACTTCCTTAAATAGGAACCTGTTCAAGGAATACAAAAAAAGAGCCATAGATGCAAATGATAACCATAGATGACTGAAATATGTTCAAGTAATATGAACCCAATAACATGACTGAATTAAAAAGAAAAAAAATGCATAGGATAATTCTCTTCCCTACCAAAGCATTTTTTAATTCTTCCTCTACAGGAGTAAAAAGAGCAACAAGTCTGAACCGGCATTAGTCATTTAACTTCATGGGTCAAAATAAAATTTCCTGGGGCAACTTAGGCCTTGTTGCTAAATCCTATAGATCATAGATGTGTTTGGTCATTCTTTTATGACATTTAAAATTGACTCCTTTGTTCTTAAAAAGCAGCCTTCTCTTAACTTTTCTGACATCACATTCAACCTTTCTATTATTCTGGTCACTCCTTAGTCTCCTTTTGGTTTCTTCCTTTGGCTGTCTTCAGTCAGGCCCTTTTCTCTCCTGAGCCAGAAGATTTCATACACTCACATAGATTCAAATGAACTTCTAGGAGCTGGGTGAAGTGACTCAACACCTACAGTCCTAGCACTGTGGAAGGCCAAGGCAAGAGGATCCCCTGAGCTTAGGAGTTCAAGACCAGCCTGAGCAAGAGCAAAACCCTGTCTCTACAAAAAGCAGTAAAATTAGCCTGTGCTGTAGTCCCAGCTACTCTGAAGGCTGAGAAAGGATCACTTGAGCCCAGGAGTTTTGAGGCTGCAGGGAGCTGTGATGACACCACTACACTCTAGCTAGGGTGACAGAGCGAGATGCTGTCTCAAAAGAAAAAATTCAGCTAGTCATTATGTATATTTAAACTAAGACCATGATGAGATATCACAATATACCTACTAATAGAATATCTAAACAGTGATAATAGGAAAAGCTAGTGAAGATATATAGAGACTAGATCTCTTGTACTTTGCTGGCAGGTGTTTAAAATGGCATAGCCATTCTGAAGAACATTTTGACAATTTATTTTAAAAACCATGTACAGGGCAGTGCCTGTGGCTCAGTGAGTAGAGCGCCAGCCCCATATACTGAGGGTGGTGGGTTGAAACCTGGCCCTGGCCAAACTGCAACCAAAAAATAGCCGGGTGTTGTGGCAGGCGCCAATAGTCCCAGGTGCTTGGGAGGTTGAGGCAAGAGAATCGCCTAAGCCCAGGAGTGGAAGGTTGCTGTGAGGGCAACTCTGCCGAGGGTGACAAAATAAAACTCTAGTCTCTTAAAAAAAAAAAAAGAAAGAAAGAAAGAAAATACTCAATGTATACTCACCATACAACCCAGCAATCACACTCCTGGGCATTTATCCCAGACAAATGAACTAAGTCCATACAAAAACCTGCACCCATATACACAGCAGCTTTATTTGAAATAGCCAAAAATTAGAAATAGGAAAATATCTTACAAGTAAATGGTTAAACAGTTGTACATCTGTACTATGGAATCCTATTCAGCAATAAAAAGAAACAGACCATTGATAGAAACAACTTGGATATCAGGGGCACTAAGATGGATGAGTGGGGAAAAATGTTAAGTTGAAAAGATCATATACCGGGCGGAGCCCATGTAGCTCAGTAGATAGGGCCTCGGCCACATACACCCAAACTGGTGGGTACGAACCTGGTCTGGGCCAGCTAAAACAACAATGACAACTGCAACAACAACAAAAAATACCTGAGCATTGTGGCGGGCGCCTGTGGTCCCAGCTACTTGGGAGGCTGAGGCAAGAGAGTCACTTAAGCCTAAGAGTTTGAGGTTGCTGTGAGCTATGACACCATGGCACTCTAGAGGGTGACAGCTTGAGACTGTCTTTTATATATATATATATATATATACACACACACCACATGATTCCATCTATATAGCATTCTCAAGATGGAAAAAGGGCTAGTGGTTGCCAAGGGTCTGTGGTAGTGGAGTAGAGGTTCATGAGTGTGCCTATAGAGAGGCAGCATGAGGGAGATGTTTGTAGTGATGAAATATTCTGCATCTTGATTATGGTGGTTATGTGAATGTACATGTGATAAAATGGCATAAAACTACATACATTGTACCAAGGTCAACATCCTGGTTTGATTCACTATGATTTCACAAGACGTAATCATTTGAAGAAACTAGGTGGAGGGTACACAGGACCTCTCTGTACTACCTTTGCAACTTCCTGTTAATCTATAATTATTTCAAAATAAAAAGTTGAAATTAAGAAATGAACTTCTAGGTTATTGGTGTTAACAGTGGGTGGGGTTTCCTTAGGAACTGTGAACACTGTTCTTTGCCCTAGCAGTCCAAATGAAGCTAAGGTGAATTTACTGGGATGCACAGTGCTATACACTGAATGTTTGAGTCTCCTAAAATTGTCATGTGAGACCTAATGCCCAATAAGAAGGTGTTAGGAGGTGGGGCCTTTGGGAGGTGATTAGGTCATGAAGGTGGAGCCCTCATGAATGGCATTAGTGCCCTTATTAAAGAAGCCCCAGAGAGCTAGCTTCTTCCACCACATGAGGACACAGAGAGAAAGCACCTGCGAAGAACAGGTCCTCACCAGACACTGAATCAGTTGGCTGCATCTTGATCGTAGACTTCCCAGCCTCTAGAACTATAAGCACTAAATTTCTGTTGTTCATAAGCCACCCAGTCAGGGGTATTTTGTTACAAGACCTCAAATGAACTAAGACACACAGAGAGCCAAGCTTCGGAGTGCCAGCTAGCAAGTGGACAGCCTACTCAGCTGGGGAAATCCAGAAATTAGTCTGGAGTGTTATCACCATGCTGCTAGCTGTTTGTCCCTACCTTTTCTCTTCTGGGTTTTCTCCCTCCAATCCCAGTGTCCGTGTATGCAGAGACCTGTCCTGTCAGCTCCTCTCAGGGCAGAGGACCGCATCCCTGCCACTACTCTTCAGCCCCACTGCCAGCTGTCTGTGTTGGATATGGCCACTGCTCACTCCTGCTGGACTTAGAGGTCTCTTTGCCTCTGCTGGAAAAACAGATCTGCTCACCTTTTCAAGCATTGTATTTAGCTATGTTGATTGCCTTTGTTGTAGGTATGGTTTTTCTAACGGGAAAATTTCTTAGTTGTGGTATACTGATGACACTTCCCTTCATTTCTCTGGTATGGATATAGGGAATAGGAAAGATAATTACAATACTTTGTTATTTGCCTTAGCCTATTTTACATTCAAATAATATTCAGGAAGTTCACCAATGGCTTCTATATTGCTAAAACAGTGGAAATATTTCAGTTCTTGTTTTAAAGATTCTCTACTGCATTTGACATAGCTAATGGTATTAGCTTTCTGAGGCCACTGCAACAAATTACCACAAATCTGGTAATAATTCTCTCAGCTTTGTGGGGCCAGGAGTCCAAAGTCAGTTTCATTTGACCAAAGCCAAGGTGTCAGCAGAGCTGTGCTCCTTCTGGTGTTTCTAGAGAAGAATCCATTCTTTGCCTCTTCCCATTTCTGGTGGCTGCACCACTCCAATCTCTGCCTCTGTGGTCACATTGCCGCCTCCTCTAAAGTGTGTATCAAATATCCCTCTGTCTCTCTAAGGACATTTGTGATGCCATTTAGGGTCCACTTGAGTAATCCAGGATGATCTTCCTATCTCAATATCCTTAACATAATCATATATGCAAAAACTTTTCCATGTTATAAGGACCAGACATCTTTAGGTGGCCATTATTCAGCCTGCTACACAGACCATTGTCATTCTTTTTTGAAACTCCTCCCCTATGAATTCTGACACACTGTTCTGTACTCCTGCATCTTGGTTTCCTCTGTGGGCCTTCCTCTTCTGTTCAAGCCCACATTTCCCTGGAGGCTATCCTTGGCTTACTATTCTTTTTAGGACAATTTCATGGACTCCTGTTATTCATAACTCCCCTATCTCTATTTACAGCATCACTTCCCTAATTATTGCTCAGTCTGCAAGTGGTCAACTGCCTGCCGAAAATATCCAGTTAGATGTTCATAAGGTATCTGATACTTCATGGTCTTCAAAAATGGAATTCATGTTCTCCCTCTCTGACACAAGCAGAAGTGTAACTAAGTTCTCCCACTGCAAAGCAAACATGTACAAAAAGAGATCCACTTAATTGATAAGGGAGGACCTAAGTGTAGAGGGGCCCTGAAGTCCAAAAGGATCACCCTTTTATGCCTTCTCCATGTGTCTCTCCCATGGACTCACCATCATGTTTCAGTTGTGCAGTGAGTGGACAAACTGCCACTGTCTCACATTAGTAAGCATCACTAAGAGATACAGATTTTTTGCCAGACCCACAGCAAAGTGAAAATGAGGGCCCCTTGATCAAAAATTAGTAAGAATTTCAAGAGTGGCATCAGCTGAGCAATAAGAAAACCACAGGATCCTTCTGAAGGCCAGACCCTGTGTGACTGCACACATACCCTGCCTAGGACGTCATTTCCTCTCTCTCTTCCCACTGCCTGGATCCAACCAGCCACCAAGACCTGCCCTGTTCCTCCTCAAATGTCTCCTGATTGTATTCTCTTTTCTCTCTCTTTTCCACCATTTCCTTACTGCAAGCCCTCATTCCCTCGATCTGTTCTTCCTGGTTCAAGGGTTTAGATCTTGCAGCTAGAATGAACCATCTAAAACACAAATCTGGTCATGTCACTGCCCAGCTTAAAATGCTCCAGTCTCTCCTGAGGTCTCTTCTCACCTCACTAAGTCCCAGGTACTTACTACAGTGCACCATGGTGAACTCAGTGTGATGATAGTATCAAACCTCACTTACAGCATGTGCAGAAAAAAAAAAAGGAAAAAAAATCAGATCCCTTCTAGGGCTTGCATATACTATAGTGCAACACACCTCTGTGCCCCTGCTGTTGCTGCTACTCCTACCCTTTATATGGGCAATCTATCATTTGTGCCTCAAGGTTCAACCAGTTATATATGAATATAATACATATGTATGTGTATATAAACATTTGTTTTATGTTGTAACAGTGCCTGGCATGTAGTTAGCAGAGTATATATTAGCTATTGTTATTATACCAGGAAACCTTGGATTACCAAATTAGACTGAATACCCTTCTTTCATATTTCCATAGCATATTGCAACATATCTTACCACATTCTAGGGAAAACATGTCCTCATCTGTCTTCTTCAACAACTAAATTGTAAGCTCTTTGAGACAGGGACCATGTCTTATTCATCTTTTCATCCTAGTGACAAAGTGGTATAGTATCCTACACATAGTAGGCATTCAAAAAAAATTGTGTATTCAACTGCTCTCCAGTATACTTCCTAACCATTTTTTTGAAGTCCTGGAGGCATTTCACCAAAAGTATTTTCATCAGATGAGACTCCATCCCTAGGGGGGAAAAAGTGTTTTCAGCTGCCATGTGAGGCCAACATGTTTTCTCTCTTATACCTCTAGTATATAATCCCTTAGGCTTCCCCTGTCTTCCCTATGGGTAAACCATTACTGGTGTGTTTCTACAGTGATATCCCTAAATCTTTCTACCTTGGGCCTGAACCCTACTTGAACTTCCTTGTTCCATACCTTAGTGCGCATTCTGCCAGGGTACTTCTAAAGAAGACTAGGGGTCAGGCCTGTGTTGGAAATCTTAGATGTTAATGGCTAGTTCTTCCTAGGAAGTTGGATTGGGACAGGTATTAAAGAGGTCACATCAAAATTTATAAATCTAATGTAAAAATTTGTGGCCACACCTGTGGCTCAAAGGAGTAGGATGCCGGCCCCATATGCCAGAGGTGGCGGGTTCAAACCCAGCCCCGGACAAAAAAACTGCAAAAAAAAAAAAATTGTGACTGGAAGACAGGGTGTCTCCAACCTAATCTGGTCCCTCTCACCTCTTCTGCTGAAAAGAACTGTTTGATTAGAAATAGGGATTCAGGCTCAGTGCCTGTGGCTCAACGGGCTAAGGCGCCAGCCACGTACACCTGAGCTGGCAGGTTTGAATCCAGCCCAGGGGCCCGCCAAACAACAATGACAGCAGTAACCCAAAAAAAAAAAAATATATATATATATATATACATACATACATACAGCTGGGCGTTGTGGCAGGCGCCTGTGGTCCCAGCTACTTGGGAGGTAGAGGCAAGAGACTCGCTTGAGCCCAGAAATTGGAGGTTGCTGTGAGCTGTGATGCCACCGCACTCTATCCAGGGTGACAGTATGAGGCTCTGTCTCAAAAAAAAAAAAGAATAGGGGTTCAGCCAGGCTTGTAGCTCACATCTGTAATCCTAGCCATCTGGGAGGGTAAGGCAGGTGTATTGCCTGAGCTCAGGAGTTGGAGACCTGCCTGAGCAAGAGTGAGGACCCTCTCTCCACTAAAAACAGAAAAACCAGCCTGGGGTGTTGTCATACACCTGTAGTCCCAGCTACTGGGAAGGCTGAGGCAAAAGGATCACTTAAAGCCCAAGAGTTTGAGGTTGCTGTGAGCAAGGATGCCATAGCACTCTACCCAGGGTGACAGAGTGTGACTCTGTCTCAAAAAAATCAATCAATCCCAAACAATAAAAAAAATTGATTTTATTTTTATGTGCAAAAATGTTTTTCCTATTTATCTTTCCTGAGGATGTAGGTGTTATCTGGGAAGTACTCTGTGGGATAGGATGGAATATAGGGCCCTTACTTTTCCTTCCAAGTGTCCATAGGAGGTTTCAGGGACTTCTCAATACTGTCATCTGAAAACATACAAAGTAGATGGGATAGTGAATATGGGTATAGTCCGTCTTTTTCTTTTTTTCTTTTTTGTGCCCTGGGTAGAGAGCGGTGGTGCCCCGCCTCACAGCAACCTCAAACTCCTGGGCTCAGGCAATTCACTTGTCTCAGCCTCCCCAGTAGCTGGGACTACAGGCACCACCACATACTGGGCTGCTGTTTCTATTTTTAGTAGAGATGGGGGGGGGTCACTCTTGCTCAGGCTGGTCTCTTGACTTCTGAGCTCAGGCGATCCACCCGCCTCCACCTCCCAGGTTGCTAGTATTATAGGCCAGAACCACCACGCCCAGCCAGTACATTCACTCTTGATGAGAGGACGTTATACGCTGTGTATAGTATATTTAGAGTTAGTTTGATGTAAGTATTTTGTTTGTTTGTTTATTTATTTCAGTTTTTGGCTGGGGCTGGGTTTGAACCTGCCACCTCCAGCATATGCGGCCGGCGCCCTTTGAGCTACAGGCGCCGCCCCTGATGTAAGTATTTTATATGGAATGGACAAAGAATGGAAAAAAAAATAGAGAAGAATATGAAAACTCTGTTAGGCTGGTGGGTATATGGCTCAAATTTTCAGACATTTCTATAATAACAACAAATCGCATATTTTAAGGCCCACCGTGGACAAAGAAGGCGGGAAAGCCACTGCAAAAGTGGAGCTGGAGGCACCATCTCCTACCTCAGTTCCCTCCGGACTCAAGATGCTCAGAAGTGGCATCCGAGGCTGGCCACTTTTTCTTCTTCTTCTTTTTTTTGAGACAGAGTCTCACTGTGTCGCCCTTAGTACAGTGCTGTGGCGTCACAGCTCACGGTAATCTTCAACTCTTGGGCTTAAGCGATTCTCTTGCCTCAGCCTCCCAAGTAGCTGGGATTACAGGTGCCTGCCACAATGCCCAGCTATTTTTTTTGTTGTAGTTGCCATTGTTGTTTGGCAGGCCAGGGCTGGGTTCGAACCCTCCAATTCCGATATATGTGGCTGGCAACCTAGCCGCTGAGGTACAGGCGCCTCACTTCTTTAAGGGCCGGAACTCTTGCGACGGGTTTCGACACTTTCCAGTCGGTAGTAAAAGCTTAGTGCCCGAGACTCCCGGAAGTTGTTGCAGAGTCGTTTCCGGGGTGGTGGAAGGAGTAACAGGACTGTAAATGGGTCGCAGTCGCAGTCGCTCCCCAAGGAGGGGTAAGTTCAGAGGCAATTCGGTGGGTCTGGGGCTCGGTCAGAGGCGCGTGCCTTCTTTTTCCCTTTTGTAGTCGGTAGCAGGATAGTGGAGAGGCGGGTCTTTTTCTCCCGAGGAGAGCGAGAAGTGGGTGGGGGAGCGAAGTGGGCCCACGCCTTTCACTCCAGACCTTTGGTTTAAAGGCAGTCTTCTGGGATTTTGCTGTCCTTTCTGAATTGGGGTTTCGCCGACTCTTTGTCAGCCTCATACAGTAACTTTTATTATACTATGGCTGGGGGATGGCGGGCAAGTCAGCGTTTCTGAATGTAGTTCCTATAATTAATTAATTACAAGGGGTAATGTAGCCTACTTTTAAAAACTTATTACGGGGCCGAGCGTTTTGGTTCACACCTGTAATCCCAGCACTCTGGGAGGCCGAGGTAAGAGAATCGCTTGAGCTCAGAGTTCAAGACCAAACTGGGAAACACAGCCAAACCTCGTCTCCACAAAAAAAAATGTTAAAAATTAGCTGGGGGTAGTGGTGAGCACCTGTAGTCCTAGCTACTTGGGAGGCTGGAACGGGAGGATCGCTTGAGCCCACAAGGTTTGAGGCTGTAGTGAGCTATGACTAAGCCATTGCACGCCAACTTAGGTACTAAGCTACAGGGAGACTCTGTCTTAAAACAACAAAAAAATGATGTGAGAATTAACGTCATATTCTATAACATTCAGTCTGTGATTCTGTCTGGTTTAGAGGTTTAATATATGTTTGCTTCCTACTTAGTTCATAAAGGGAGAAATTGATACTGAGAATTTTGAGTCCAGGGAGCTCACTCCTGATGCTTGGCCCTCAGCCCCAGAAATGAGGCAGTGCAATGTGAATAACCCTGTACTTCCATCAGGAGATCTAATTTAGACCCCCGGTTCTCCCCTAGTTAGTTTTTGTCACCTTCAACTAGTCGAGATACACAATTTTCTTAAAAGTTAATAGAAGTCTTGAGCCACTTGTGGCTATTTAACACTTGAAATGTGACTAACATGAAATGAGAGTTGTTGTAAATGTAGAATTCACACTTGATTTCCCACGGAAAAAAAGTAAAATATCTTACGAATAACTTTTTATATTGCTTACATGTCGAAATGATCATAGTTTGGATATAGTGGGGCAAGGAACATTATTAAAATTGGTCCCACTTGTTTTATTTATTTTTGAGACAGTGTCTGTTGCCCAGGGCAGGGTGCCGTGACGTCATAGCTCAAGCGATCCTGCCTCAGCCTCCCTAATAGCTGATCTAAAGGCACCTGCCACAACGCCCAGCTGTCGTTTTTTTTTTCTTTTCTTTTTTTTTTTTTAATTGGGGATTCATTGAGGGTACAAGAATATCGTTTATTTTTCTAATATGACTATTAGGAATGACTTGTATTATATTTCTGTTGCATGGTGCAACTCTATATATTTGGGGTAGTTTTCGAGTCTGAAATTTTTGTGTGTTTAGAACGTAGGCGGTCCAGGTCCACATCCCGAGAGAGAGACCGCAGGCGCCGAGAGAGGTCTCGGTCCCGCGAGAGAGATCGGAGAAGGAGCCGCTCGCGATCTCCACACCGAAGACGCTCCAGGTAAGATGCAGAAAGTAAGCCAGTAGGTAGCTTTATCCTAAGTCGGAAAGAAAGCCGTCGATGCCCTTCATTTTGTTTTGATCGCTTATGGGGATTGACAGTTTCATGAAATAGGGAAAATCAAGACCCGCCTTAATGTAAAGCTAAATTTGTCTTGGTTAATAGCAGCCAGTCTACATCATAGAGTTGGCTTAAGGAGTAAGGGAGAAATAATTTGTGGAAATCACTTAGCATCGTGCTTGGCAAGCATAAGAAATAATTCTTTTGTATTTTTGTTTTGTTTGACGTTTTGGTGATAATTTACTCAAGTATGTATTTAAGAATTGATGATCTTGGAAGAACCTTAGAAATGGACTGATTGTTAATAAGCATCAATTACTGTTTAAGTCAGCCTTTGTTGTGTTTATGTGTAATTGTTAGAAACTTTTTTTAGTAAATTTTTTTTGCAGTTTTTGGCCAGGGCTGGGTTTGAACCTGCCACCTCTGGCATATGGGGCTGGCGCCCTACCCCTTTGAGCCACAGGTGCTGCCTTGTTAGAAACGGGTTTTTTTTGTAGAAATAGAGTTTCACTTTATCGCCCTCAGTAGACTGCCGTGGCATCATGAAGCTCACAGCAACCTCCAACTCCTGGGCTTAGGTGATTCTCTTGCCTCAGCCTCCCGAGTAAGAAACTTTTTAAAGTTCCGTTTCTCTGCTTCACAAAAAAATTTCTAGCCCTAGATGTACTGAGTACAACTGATGAGTAAGCAGAGATTAAGCAAGGAACTGTATTTTTAAAATTTTTTGTTAACAATGAGGCCTTGGCAGTACCTTCTTCCTTGCTGTGCTTTGAGGAATGGACTCCTGGTTCTCTGGAGCCTGGCTTTTTCAGCCTTCACGTTTCTTATATGTCTGTGCTTATTGATACAAAGTCCCTATGTATCTAATATTTTTACTTATAATTACTAGATCTCCAAGACGACATAGATCCACATCTCCCTCCCCTTCTCGACTGAAAGAAAGAAGAGATGAGGAAAAGAAAGAAACAAAAGAAACAAAGAGTAAAGAACGTCAGATTACTGGTAATGTTATTAGATAAGTAACTGTAGGAAAAGTACAGCCTGCTTTAGATAACTTTAGTCATGATAAAATTATAAAAGTTTAATTTCGAACGTATAACTATTAAGCTTTTTATAGTATTCATTACATATGGTTTTGAGATTTTGTTTTAATTACACTTTAGTGAGTTGCTGGTGCTCCTGATATAATCAGGAAGGATTATTAAAAACATGAGAATATTCTATTTTGGAAGGATCTTCAGACCTAGATAGAGGGTGTCACATGTCATACCATAGGGATTCCTATCTGACGCTCCAAAGAGAGTACATTTTTTCTCACATCATAAGTTACATTTTGTCCAAATTGAAAAAGAATGTTTTCATTAAACTTGTCTTTAGATAATTGGTCTTTTCCTTAGTTTACTCTTTTACTTTATTATTATTTTTTTTTCTGAGACAGGGGTCTTGCTATTTTGCCCTGGCTAGTCTCAAACTCTTAGGCTCAAGCAAGCCTCTTGTCTCAACCTGCACCTCCTGAGAAGTTAGGACTGTAGGCACAAGCTATTGAACCCAGCTTAGCCAACTGTTCTGTGTTAATTCTCTGTTGGTGAGAAGGTAGAATGACTATTAGTCTGTTGCCACCTCTCTTTTTATTTACATATATGTAAAATGGTAGAATTCCAAAAATTATCTTTTATTTTGGCAGAGGAAGACTTAGAGGGCAAAACAGAAGAAGAAATAGAAATGATGAAGTTAATGGGATTTGCTGCCTTTGACTCCACAAAAGTAAGTAAAACATGCAATCAGTTATATAGTCTTTCTTATTTTTTATTTATTTTTTGTGACGGAGTCTCACTTTGTTGTCCTGGGTAGAGTGCTATGGTTAGCACTCAGCCCCAGTTATACATTCTGATTTGAATTAATCCATTATGACTGTCCCATTTTGCTATATTGTTTTCCATTTATACAAGTTTGTTTGATTATAAGGCAATAACTGAAGGGCTTTGAGAATACAGAGGAGAAAGCAATGAATTGCCATTGGAATTTAGGGAATGTTTATCAGGAATGATGTTTGACTTAAATCTTAAAGAGCAGGTAGGATGATCAAAGAGGAAGAAGATTATTTTTCTTTTCCAAGACAGAGTTCACTCTGTTGCCCAGACTAGAGTGCCATGGGTGTCATAGCTCATATCAATCTGAGCGCAAGTGATCCTTATCCCTCAGCTTCCTAAGTAGCTGGGACTATAGACACATGCCACAATGCCCTGCTAATTTTTTCTGTTTTTAGTAGAGAGGGTTACTCTTGTTCAGACTGGTCTTGAATGCCTGAGCTAAGGCAGTCCTCCCGCCTCAGCCTCCCAAGAGTGCTAGGACATGAGCTACCTCGACTGGCCAGGAAGATAATTTTAAGTAGAGGAAAAAGCCACAAAAATGCCATGTAGGTGTGAAGGAACATTCTGTATTACAGGAATTTTAAACTCAATGACTGATAAAAAGGTGGTCATGGGCTAGTGACTGCGACTAAGGGTAGAAATAGAGGTAGGAGCCAAATCACAAAGGGCTTTTGATGTCCTTACCCATGCTAAAAAATTTAGAGTTGATTCTTTGAGTTAAGCAGGGAAAGCAATGGTTGTTAAGCAATGTCTAAGTCATTTTAGATGACTTTGGAGGAGTATGGAGTTCCTATAGGAGGTAGGTTAGATTGGAGGCAGGGAGAACTGCTGATTTGTGCAAATGAAAGAGGATGAAGTCTGAACTGAATTGAGAACCACTCAGAATGGAAGTGAATAGTCAGTGAGGCTTCTGAGGGGTCAGGCTGGGGCATTCGGGTAATACAGTTCGCTCAGAACAGCATTACAGGAAGAGAGGATCTGCTGGAGAATGGAAGAACAAAATCCAGCTGCCAGATAAAGATGATTTTGGGCAGCTGCATACATGTCTTACAGCCCACAGCAAGGTGGATTGGATAGTGAATATTGTCTAACCTTCATCATAACACCTGATAGGTGAGGGAAGAGGGGACCAGGTGTGGTGGCTCATATCTGTAATTCCAGTACTTTGGGAGGCTGAGGCTAGTGGATTACTTAAGGCCAGGAGTATGAGACCAGTGTGGACAACACAGCAAGATTCTATCTTTACATAGAAAAGTTTTGTTTGTTTTTTTTTGTGTGTATGACAGACTCTTACTATGTCACCCTCAGTAGAGTGCTATGGTGTCACAGCAACATCCAACTCTTGGGCTTAAGCGATTCAGCCTCCTAAGTAGCTGAGACTACAAGCACCTGCCACAATGCCCAGCTGTTTTTTTTTGTTGTTATTATTGTAGTTGTCACTGTTGTTTGGCAGGCCTGGGCCAGGTTTGAACCCACCAGCCTTGTGCATGTGGCCAGCACCCTAGCCACTGAGCTACAGGTGCTGTACCCACAGAAAAGTTTCAATCAGTGGCTCACACCTGTAAACCTAGCACTCTGGGAGGCCGAGGTGGGTGGATTGCCTGAGCTCACAGGTTCAAGACTAGCCTGAACAAGCACGAGACACCATCTTTTAAAAAGAAAAAAAAAAATAGCTGGGCATTGTGGCAGGCACCTATAGTCCCAGCTACTTGGGAGGCTGAAACAAGAGAATCTCTTGAGCCCAAGAGTTTGAGGGTGCTGTGAGCTGTGATGCCAGGGTACTCTACCGAGGACAAGTGAATCTCTGTCTCAAAAAAAAAGGAAAAAAATAGTTTTAAATAGCCATGTATAGTGGACCACCCAAGTAGTCCCAGCTACTTGGGAGGCTGAGGCAGGAGGACCACTTGAGCCTAGGTGTTTGAAGTTACAGTGAGCTATGATCACACCAGTACACTCCAACCTCTATTTTTAAGTCTTCTTTTTTTTTTTTTTGAGAGTGTCTTGCTCTGTCGCCCGGGCTATAGTGCAGTAATGTGATCAGAGCTCACTGCAACCTTAAACTCCTAGGCTCAAGTGATCTCCTGCCTCAGCCTCCCCAGTAGCTGAGACTAGAAGAACACCACTATGTCCAGCTAATTTTTCTATTTTTAGTAGAGGTGAGTCTTGTTCTTGTTGAGGCTGGTCTCAAACTCATGAGCTCAAGCAGTCCACCTGCCTCAGCCTCCCAAAGTGCTAGGATTATAGCCATGAGCCATTGCACCCAGGCAGGCATTTTAAAACTTTTTACTTAGTTTTGTAAATACAAATTGAGATTTTCAAGAAAAATAATATACTTCCCCAATCTTATATTCCATTGAGCTGTAATAGAGTGAGATAATCTCAGATGTAATTGTGTAAGGCTTGCATTTTATTTATTTATTTTCATTTATTTATTTTTTTAAGATAGTCTCACTCACCATGAGTAGAGTGCAGTAACATCAGTAATAACTCACAGCAACCTCAGTCTCTTGGGCTCAAGCAATCCTCTTGCCTCAGCTTCCCGAGTAGCTGGCACTACAGGCGCCCACTACACTCCTGGGGTTGGCCAGGGCTCAGCGTTACAAAATGACAGTGTATAACTTAAGGAGAACAGTGAAGAATACTGTTTTGAAGTAAGAAAATTAAGAATGTTTTTACAAAGGTAGGTGAGCCCCATTTTAGAATGTAGTACTGTTTATGTATCAGCTTTTTTTATTTGAATACATCAAATCCTGATTTGTTTTTCCAAATACTTTTTTTTTTTACTGTTGTGATTTATTGAGAGTACAAGAAACCAGGTTACACTGATTGCATTTGTTAGGTAAAGTCCCTCTTACAATGCCCAAATAGTATTTTGTAAGTGAAATGGTTTATTAATATATATGTCAAGTAAATAACAATATCTCAAAACTAAAGCAGCTATCATTTTATTGTTTTTAGAA
>CAUYON010082045.1:0-22167 GCA_963573935.1 Arctocebus calabarensis
CCTTTTCTTGACACAGTTTTTCCTCCTCAGGCATCATCTGGGTCACACCCTCCTACACACAGGCTCATGCTATCCTCATTTTTTCTGCAGAGCACTTACCACAGTCAGTAATTTCGTTTTCATTTTCCTCATGACTAGTTAGTTGAAAGAGGTCCAGTGAGAACAAGGACCATCCTTCTGGTAACCTGTGTCTGCCCCAGTCACCCGTGAGCACTTAGGAACAATTCCCTGAATAGGCAGGTGCACGTGTATTAGAGCTTAAGTTTTACCTTTGTTGCCTTCGAAACAGAAGTGGGTCTTGAGATGCTTGCTGTCTCCTGTCCTCTCGTAAGCTCACTGTGTGCTGTTGTCATGCTGAGATTTGCCTTTAAAAGATACAGAAAAATAGCTAGTGGGGTGCATCTTAGAGGGGTACAAGTGAAAATTACTAAATGCAGAATATAAATGTCTTCATATAGTGATTAGAAGGCCATGAAGGCTATGTTAAATAGTTCAATGAACATATTTCAGATCGTATATGAAGTCAGCACATTGTGCCCCATGACTGCAGCAAGGTACACAATTATGATTTAAAAAAATAAAAAAAAAATACTTAAAAGAACAACAACAACAAAAAATAGCTTGCGGGTGGTACCTTCCCTACTCCGCCCCCATCTTCATTTTCTTTTAGATATTGATCACTCGTTTCTAAAACCCCCAGTCAAACCTTGTCTGCTGCCCCAGGCACCGCGTGAGGCGCTGGAGACTCAAAGCTAAATCCAGCTCCCATGTTCTTTCCTAGGAGCTCCCCGTGGTTTGGAGAAGGCAGACTATTAGCCTGTGCCACGTGGTCAGCTCTGTAGCAGTAGAGAAATGGACAGGGAGCCGGTGGAGATGGCTGAGAGTGCACAGGGGCTGCCAGGGAAATGGTTGGCTTGTGCTTTACAAACGATCTGTATTAACATTACTTCATGCCCTGAGTTAACTGCTGTTTGCATGTGCGTTGCGTGTGTGTTTGCGTAACTCAGTCTCCTGTGCACGAGCATGGAAGCTTAGCACCAACAGAAGACAAGGATTCTACACAAGCAACAGGGAAGGAGGAAATGGTGCTTCTGTGGGTCTGGGGGTGTTGAGCAAACCAAGTGCTGTGGGGGCTAGTAGGGAAAGCTGCCTGGAGGGGTGTCCAAATCTGGGGGTACAGTGATTGGCACAGCGGCAGGGGCAAGAGGAGTGCCTGAGCAAAGGTACAACTAATAAACTACGCAGGACGTGGCAGGGGAACTGGGCAACTGGAGACAGTGGCAGGTACGCAAAGGGCTGGGAATGGAATCGGGACTACACAAAGGCTGAAGAAAGGGGGGCTCTGGGAAGTGGAGTAGGGTATGGCTCAGCCTGGGAAGGGAGGAGTGTGAGGTCGGTAGGGCTGGGGAAGGAATGCAGGTGGTAAACTGGGATGAGGAAGGGCAGGCCGCCCCAGGGCACCTTTGTGTTCCTCTGAGGGCCCAGAGCAGGTACAGGGACCCTCTGTGGAAGGCGCAGGTTGATGGGCAGTGAGCTCTTTGGCGAGGGTCGAGGGAAGGGGAGACGAGTGCGCACTGCACTTGGGTCCTTCCAGGCTGTCACCTTCCAAGTGTAGAATCCAGCAGGGAAGGTTATTTTTCTGTTTCAAGCTGTAGCATGGAGTTCTAAACAGTGCAGTGCACAGGAAAATGAAGAAGAAACATTATTAGGATGGTTGTCAGCGCCCAACATGATACCCTTAAAGAAGAAAGCTTCCTGAGGTGAAATCATTCTTCAGAGTAAATGTGCCCTGTCTTTTTCCAAGTGATTGCATCTCAGCAGTAATTTATGGCATGTCCTGTTTGGAGTAAATAAATAATGCACAAGACTCTGAATTGTGAGCAATATAAAATAACCTGAACACAGTGTGGTGAGCAATATATAATCTTGGCTTTAGATTTTACTACTGTTTCTGCTGTTTTTAACAAAGTAGCTGATTTCTACTATTGCACAGCAAAATTCCCCAAAATACTGTATATGAGAAAATCAGACAGAATATAAATCAGGGTAACTTTTCCTTATGAGGATAAAATTATCCCAGAGAGAAGTTGGCCATCCTTCTAAGCTGTGAACATTTACATATTCCGTATTCATTTCTTTGTTTGGGTTGCCTGTACTGCTTAAAATCATTAAGGTTGCTTTACTTGAGTAAATAAATGAGATCATTCAGAGATTAATTTTCACAGTTTCCAATCAGGGTTTGCCCAGAGCTATTTTGAAATAGGCAGCAATCTGGCTTGTTAAAGTCATAGGTGACCAGAAATACTATTGTTTGCAAAAATGAGTTAGTGGGTTAAAGAATGTTAAAGTGAGGGCACTAGGAAGAAGGCCAGTTAGCTCTGCTTTGATATATATAGTAAGAACCTTTATTATTTTTTTTATTAAATCATAGCTGTGTATATGAAGTTAAAGTTCATATACAATCTGAAATATTTTCATCCAACTGTTCGACATAACCTTCATGGGATTTTCTTGGTTATTGTATGAAAACAATTGTATTCTGCATTTAGTAAGTTTGACCTGTACCCTTGTGAGATGCACGGTAGGTGTGATTTCCCCAATTACTCTCCCTCCACCCATCTTCCCCCCCTCCCCTCCCCTCCCTTGCCCCTTTCTCCATATTCTTGTACTATAGTTGGGTTATAGCCTTCATATGAAAACTATAAATTAGTTTCAAAGTAGGGCTGAGTACATTGGATACTTTTTCTTCCATTCTCGAGCTACTTTGCTAAGAAGAATGTGTTCCAGCTCCTGGATTTTGCCCCTGGGTACCTCGCTCTGGGGTTGTCTGTATACATCTTCAGCTGATGTGTGTGTTATGTCATTTTCCTTTCTCCTTTCCCTCTTCTTCCTGCCCAGAATGTGGACGTGGTATCTGAGTGTGCCATCTTGTGTCTGGGAGGGCAAATCCAGAGGTTTCCAGACTAGACGGGAGTCTGGGCTTTCAAGGAGCCCCAGCGGACCGCCCTTCATCTAGGCTTCTTCGACTCTGAAGTATTTCTGGTGTCATGCCAGAATGCGGTCCCAACTACTTTATTCCCTGTCCATTCTAGCAGTGGTTTCTTGATCTTGAGGCCTATCGAAAAAAAATCAAACTTGTAGTATTTGTAAACATTCATTTGTCTTCTATTTATTTAGAAACCATCCACAGGTACTAAGAGTTTATTAGACATAGAGAAAAGGGGATGCTAAAGATGAAAACCATTTTAAATGATTTTTGTGTTTTATTCTTTTGATTACTATAGAATCCTTTTTACTTCGAATACTGATCAAAATTGAGCAGTGTGAATGTGATCTAATAAGCTTTCAATGTTTTTTTAAAATGTTTTGAAAAATTTCAGCCTAACACTTTATGATAAAATAATCCTAAGGTTAGTTTAGTTCTAGGCTTGGTTTTATTGGCTATCAAATGTAAAAGAGATCTTGCAAAGATACATCTGTTCAAATGGAATAAGTAGATCATGGGTTGAACTTATTAAATCTACATAGTCATTTTTCATTCCCACCCATCAGTGATGCCTTTTGGGTATGATGTAGAGGCACATAACACACTACCTGGATGAAGGACTCAACTGCAACTTGGACTCCATCTTACCAGCAAAAATAATGTAGTCATAGGTACCCTCATATTAACCTAAAATGTAAAAAATGGTTTTAATTAAATTTGGTCAGTAAATCTTTATCTCCTCTGAGGACTTCTCCTGAAAACTGACTGGGAGTAATGCTTTTATACTTTAATTGCTTTCAAAACCTGCAGAAACTTCCACCCACAGGTGGAAGATTTTTAGGTGGATTGGAAAATTCAGTTTTCAATTTAATGTATGCACATATGAAGGTTTTTATATATGCCACAGGTTTTCAGGCATTTTCAAGGTAAAGTGCCATTTGTTTCTTATATTATGTGTTTCTTAACCATTTAACACTTGTAAAATTGTATTTCCATTTTAAGACGATTATTTTTAAAAAAAAATATCTGGTGGGGATGGGTGGGTGGTGGTTCCTGCCTGTAATCATAGCACTCTAGGAGGCCAAGGTGGGAGGATCCCTTGAGCTCAGGAGTTTGAGACCAGCCTGAGCAACAGCAAAAGCCCATCTTTACTAAAAATAGAAAAATGAGCCAGTCATTGTGGCAGGCACCTGTAGTCCCAGATACTTGGGAGGCTGAGGAAGGAGGATTGCGTACGCCTAAGAGTTTGAGGTTGCTGGGAGTGAGGCTGATCTCATGGCACTCTAGCCTGGGCAACAGAGTGAGACTGTCTCAAAACAGAAAATAAATCTGTCACTTAGGATGTTTTTGACCACGATACCCATTACCCCATTTTCTCCATAAACCCTGTGGTTTTTATTGCAGGTTTTGCATCGTGTCACATGGTGATTTTAGGAAAGCATACGTCATATTATGGCAGAACTGGTGGTACATTGAAGACTTAGTGGTTTATGCAATCCTTGCTTTAACTTCTTTGTAGCTTTGTTTTGCTTGTGAAGGTTAGTGAATGGGTTTCACAGGCAGATGCTGTTGCCACAAACTGCCTTCCTTTCCTCCTAAAGAATTATTTCCAATGGCCCTGATTCAGTTAGTCTGGGAAAAGATTGGTCTGGCCATGAGCATTTTTTTAAATGTACCCAGTTAATTCTCATGTGTGGTTAGGGTTGGGAATCACTGAACACAGCCATGTTGTTTGCCAAAAGTAGTGCTTTGTGTATTTTGTTACTAGAACTAATACTAGCAAATGCCATAAGCTGAGACATGTTGAAGCCCCAAGTGCTTTCATCCAACTGTGCAGCAAACACCCCATATTGTGTAATTGGTGCTAATGTGAGTTTTTTCAAACATGCAGCAATATTTTTAACGCATCTTCCAAGAATATTTTCTGTATTGAAGCATATTCAACTTTAAGCAGCATTGAAGAAGCTGTCACGGGTGACCCCTTGTTTAGGGTACCTTGTTGACTGTGATGACTTGATACCAACTTTAGCTAATACCTCAAGAATCAGCATATGCTAGTAATACAGTGCATTTTCATCAATAATACAGATAGACCTATATTTCAATTAACAAGAAAACTAATTTCTGTGGTCAGGTCTGATTAAATTGTCATTGGTTTACCTTGTAATGTGGTTAATGAAGAGATCAGATGAGAAGTGTCAGCCCATTTTGGGGTTATTTGCTTTTATTTGAATTATTACTGTTATCGTCAATCTGTAGTTTCTTCGCTGGGATTCTCATCAGGCCACTTGCCTGTTTTTGTGATTGCATTAGGTGATGCAGTCTATAAATATTCTTAACTGAGTGTGTACAGACTGCAACGTGACAGCCCGCTGAGAGCTCCCGGTGATCACGCAGGGTCCCTCGGGGAACTCCCCAGACGCTGTGCCATGTGAGCATCAAGAGTGCAGACTGAGTGAGCCGGTCGGTGCCAATCCATGTATTATAAACGCTGAAATTTTTTTTAGTGAAATTTGCATGTATGTAGAAGTTCCAGGATCTGGCCTCTACCTCCTGTTCCAGCCATGCTTGGGGTCAGTTCCGGGTTCACACTTGATGCTCCGGCACCAGTGAATCGTTTCATTCTCTTGCACACCCACGTCATCTTGCAGCCATAGCTGTGGCCATGCTTGTCTTCTTCACCAGATTGACTCCTACAAATGTTTGGTGGTTTTATTGAGTTATCATTACCTCTTGGAAATCTTTGCTGAGTGTCGCTCTGTCCTGTTTCACAGTGTTCCTATACATCTTAAGCATATTTTTGTTACTCCAGATAGCACATCTTTTATAATTTTTTATTTGCTTTTGCTCCCCCCAAAGACCAAGAGCTCCAGCCATAGAGGGTCTGAGATTTAACAATCCCCCTTCGCCTGAAAGCTAACAGGTTAGCCTTCCAGTTTCGTGGATGCTTGCAGAAGACATGAGATTCCTGACTCAGAGACAGAGAACTTCATTACTTACAGCAGAGAAGGCAGGATGAACTTCATGTTTTTATTACTTTCCCTTAACCCTCAATTCTATGCTGGCATCAGAGCAGCAGAGGCAGACGCCGTCCACACAGGAGGTTGGTGTCACAGCCAGGGAACCCTGAACTTAGCAAAACCTCCAGTCTTCAAAGAGGCTGCCAGCAAACATGACCAACCTTTGGCCTGGGGGAAAATAGTATCATGTACCGATGTGGAAACAACACCTCCTTCTTTCTGCTTGGGAAGGGGACACTCTGTCTTCAAAGGCTCTTTGCTATACAAACATTCTTGAAAAGATAGTCCTGAACAAAATCACCAGTACCATAGCATAAGATACTGTAGCAATGCAAGAGACCCCTGGAGAACCGTCTCCTAACATTAACCTTCTTTCTCTGGCATACCGAGTACAGGGCTGGGAATGTGGTGGGAGCTTATTAAATATTTGTTGAAAATCAATTGAAAACAGCTTGAAATTTTCTTCATACTCTTTGGGAGGAAATATTAAAGTCCTTATGTCAGAAAATTTCCCTTCAAAATCCTTGAACAGAGAATAATTTCTTTGTAGTTTTGTTTTTTAAGGCATGAAAATCAGCCTGAACTGCTTTCCTTCCTTCCTCAGGGAATCTGGGGGCTCTGCCCGGCCCTCTGTGCTCAGAGGGCCCTCACTCTGTGAGCTGCTTTGCAGAGGTGAGCCCAGCGCAGGAGACCTTCGTAGGAAAACCTCTGGCCAAACTCTAGGCAGCCTGTGAGACTCGGTTACTTCCCATCCCAGTGGATATGGTAAAGCTAAATACCGAATGCTGATACTGGTGCCAAGGAAGGACAATTAGGAGATTCATTAATTAGGCTTCTGTTTATCCTTGTATTCCACTGAGCCATTAATTTGTATAATTTATGGCCTTTTGTTTTGGCTCAACGGTATTAGCATAAGAAAGTATTTGCTGAACCTCACACTCTCTGGTGTGAAATACTGGGAAGTTCCACCAGACTTGTATAGCAGAAACACATTTTTATTTATTACAAGTGTCAACTTAAAAAAAAAAAAGACACTAGAGAAAATTATCTCTAAACATGTTGAGTTTACTCAGGAATATTGTAGAAATAAGGATTATAATCTGGAATGCACCGAATGGCAAGCCTCCAGTGCGTCTGGCGAGGGGAGCTTTGTTAGCAAGAAGAGATTCGCATAAACTGCTTAGACACAGAGTTCGCTGGTCCAGAGGTTCAAAGCTGGAGTTGTCAGTTCCCCGGTGGTGTTGGGTGAGTGTTCTTCGAGCATCTTGTCTGAACTACAGCGGTCCTGAAGAGCATCTAATGATAAGCCACATCAAACAGGGGATGTGCGAAGGACACAAAAGTTTTTAGAAAGTCTTTGGAAACAATTCTTGTCTCGGACATGAAATGTAACCACGAGTTTCAGGCCTTTCTGGCTCTGTTTTGTCTGGATCTGATATCTGCAACTTTCACACTGGGAAAAACCAATGGCGGATATTGAATGAACAGGACCCACAAGGTTGAAACTAAACAACTTCATTCTTTCTGCCCCGACCCTTTCAGATCTCCTGTGTGGGGCTGTTTCCTCCTTCTTTTGGACGAATGCCAGGATGGCTTCCATCACTTGTCTGGGCACTCTCAGAAAACAAAATGTCCTCTAGCTACCTCAGTTGGCAAAAACATAGTGACATTTTCCAGTTAAACTCCATCCAAGTTTCATTTAAAGTCAAAGCTTTCCCTGCCTTAGCTCAGGGCTGCTTCTTGTGCAAGGCTACTATGGAAGAGAAGGGCCAGTCCTATTTTCTGTTATCTCTGCCATGTCCCAGAGGCAGCTCAGGGCCTTCCAGAGTTGGGGGCAGGGGGTGGGGTGAAAGGTTTCACTGGAATAGCACTGAAGTGATAGGCTGCTGACTTCCTGTGAAGCTTTTATGGGGTATCAGGGATCCTTTGTGGATTTCTCCAGTCCCTAAAGATCTCTCCTCCACAGTTCTTTTGTGTCTCTAGAGCAGTAGTTCTCAACCTGTGGGGCGCGACCCCTTTTTCACAATGAAAATACATTGCGACATTAGGAAGGTTGAGAAGCACTGCTCTAGGGATTTTCACATCTTGCAGACCAACTCTGGCTGTCTGCAGTTGGCAGAAGTGTCCGAGCAGTTCTAGGCTGAGCTCTGGGGCTGGATCTGAGATCCCCCCAGCTCAACTCCCCTTTGGCCACAGTAGGTAGAACACATTGACTCCCCAAACTCAGCCCTTTACACGTGGCCACCTCGCTGCTGCCAGGCCACTGTGCTCCGGGCACTGGAACATCTACTAAGCTTGGATGGCTTTTCCTGGAAGGTCTAATTTGACTTGAAAGGCACACTGACACCTTTCTTCATTGAAAGAAGTCTTCCAGTTCTTCTCATTCTCTCAGACATTTTAACTTTGACACCTTTATCTCATTAAATGAGTTGGGGCAAGGGGCTACAAAATTGATTTTCCCATTTCCTTTGGAATGTGGGTATATAAGCCTCTCACTGTTTCGTGTGTAGCCTTTTGGGGCCTTAGCCAAATTTGAGATAAAGAATCCCATTTGAGGGCAGCGCCTGTGGCTCAAAGGCGTAGGGCGCCGGCCCCATTTGCCAGAGGTGGCAGGTTCAAACCCAGCCCTGGCCAAAAACTGCAAAAAAAAGAAAAGAAAAGAAAAATCCCATTTGAAAAATGTAACTTTGAAGAGTAAAATATATAAATATATTGTGATTCATTTTTTTGATGGATTATAGTCAGAGTTTTTTAAATTAAAAAAATACCAATAATATCTTCATAGATCAAGGTTGAGAAGAAACATGTGAAAATGAGAAGAGAAAGAAATCTAATTTTATGGACCCTGATTCATAATTTTACTAAAACATCTATAATTATTTATGTTTGCAATTTATATCAATCATAGCAGATGTCCTTTGCTCCCAATTTTATGCAAGTCCCTGAAATAAGACTGAATTCAGTAAATGGGATAAAAAGCATTCTTTATCATTGTTTTGTGCGCTTTCCTTTTTGGGTTTTCTTTGATGTAATTTGGGCAAGTATCTGATTCAGAGATGATCATCCAGGAAACCTAACTGATAAAGAATAAAGACTTTAAAAAGAAACTTTTATGGAAGACATTTTTTGACAATATTCTTGGGTCAGGCTTCTATGGAATCATCAAGGCACTATAGAAGCCTTCCCAGAAAAGATCTGTTTATGTGCGATTATTTATTTGAGCCCCAGTGGTTTTGGTTTTAAGCCCAGTGTTTTGTTCTTTGATATAAGTCAGGGGCTTGGGAGCAAGGCAGGTGGTTCTGTCTCAGTCAGGATGTGCAGCAGCGGAGACCTGGCCATACGTGGCTGGGTCCTCAGGTGCTCCAGGCTGGTGACTGCCCCCTCTCTCTCTCTTAAGGCCCTGCTCCTGAATTCTGTGCCAACAATCTATTGGAATTGAGGGGTAGAACAGTGAAGAAGGGAAAGTCCTTGCTATTATCCTTGAGAGGTTGATGTTCTAATGGAGGTGAGGGAATCTAAAAAAACAATGTTAGACTGCCAAGTATCAAAAGGGAAAGCAACCAGAACAAGGAGAAAGGGTGCTATTTTTCATGGGGTTGGTTGAGGAAGGACTCCTCGTGGAAGGGACCTTTGAATGGAGACTTGAATAAAGGAACATATTGAGACGCACCTGTATTTTGGAGAAGAGCATTCCAGGTGCTGGAGGAAGCATGAAGTCCCACAGATAGGAAATGTGTTTAGTGTGTTGCTGATAATCCTGAATAATGCCTTTGACCTCCCTTCCTCAAGGCATTACTTGAGATCCGTGACCTGCTTGGGGATGGGAGCAGCCTATGAGAAAGTCACCATCTCTAGAATCCTCACCTTCCCCTAAATGCCCGTATGCCCTTAACGTCAACATTAAGCACTAATTAAACAGACTAACTCATGCCAAATACCAGTCACTTGCCAAATCCTCTTGTGCTTCATGTTCAGGGAGTTTAAAAAAACTGCTAGGAACAAATTCATCTTCCACCCAATTTTGGCAGGGTTTGGTTTCTAGTTCTTAATTGCTTTTTACAATTATTCTGATGACCTTCACTCACACCAGACATTTATCAGCCTGGAATGTGAACAATCTTTCCAGCCCTCAGTCAATTCTTTGGAGACCAGGGTCCACTAGATAGGTGAGCATTCTGTCATTTTTTTTTTTTTATTGTTGGGGAATCATTGAGGGTATAAACATCTATCGTTCTTTTGAGGGCCAGTGTTTTAGAAAAATTACTTTATAGATATAAATGTGATTATACAGAGGATGCCAAAAATGTATACACATTTTAAGAAAGGAAAAATCTGTGTTAATTGTAATACTCAATGTAAACTGATAACAAAAGATGAAAATAAGTCAAATGTGACTTGGGTATTACTAATTTAGTACAGTTTTTTCCTTTCTTAAATTGCGTATACATTGTTTTTGGCATTCTGTACATTGCCACTTATCATGGCATCAGGTATTCTATCAGTAACTGTACTTTGAAGAAACCTGGCAAGCACTACCCCAGGTGAGCAAGGTGAACGCGGCCAGTGATGTCATGTTAATACCCTCGTATGACTCAAAGGGAACTTCATTTTGTGTATGCATCCCCTGGATCCAGAACCCTCGTCTACTGATGAGAAAAACAGAGGATAAACCCTATCTGAGGGACTTTCCACAATATACCTGATCAATCATTCCCCAAACTGTCAGGCTCAGAAAAAATAAAGTTTTGGCTCACGCCTGTAATCCTACCACTCTGGGAGGCTGAGGCAGGTGGATTGCTTGAGCTCATGGGCTTTTTGCTCAAGCTTTTGCATTGAACAAAAGTGAGACCTCCCTCTCTACTAAAAAATAGAACAACTGAGCCAAGAGGATTGTTTGAGCCCAAGAGTTGATGGTTGCTATGAGCTATCATGCCATGGAACATTACCCAGGGTGACAGCTTGAGACAGTCTGTCTAAATAAATACATAAAGTTTGAGAAACCACCATAACCAAGAAAAGCTTAAGGACCCACCACCATTAAATGTAATGTATCCTGTATGGGATCCTGAAACAGAAAAAAGACATTCTGTAAAAGCTAAAGAAATTTGAATAAAGCATGGACTTCAGTTAATAATGTATCCACAGTGATTCATTAATTGTCAATAAAAATGAACCATGCTATTGAAGATGTCAACATTAGAGGAAACCACATGCGGGGCATATGGGGATAGTTTGTGCTATTTCTGCAACTTTTCTGCAAACCAAAACTATTCTAAAATTAAAAGTTTAAAAATAAATAAAATTCTAAATGTAAAAATCCCTACCACATATAGATAATAAAACACAAGATACCTGGGTCTCCGATTCTGCCCACCTCCTTTGCCCAGGTCACAGGTAGTCCAGCTGGGAAAGGAAGTGTGCTGTTTATAATTTGAAAGGGAAGTGTAATGTACTCAGGCAGAAAGAGCCGGATGACAGATATAAGCGGATCACATTCATACTTTTGCCTCTTGGCTTGTCTGATGCAGTAAATAATGCTCATTTCCCAAGTAAGTGCTGGGGGATCTCAACACCCTCCCTCCCTGAATTATATGGGAGATCAGATCCTCAAAGACAGTTGATTTTTTAACTTGAATAATTCAGGCCAGAGTAGATTTGGGTGGCCTGAATTATCGGGATAGTTGCCCTAATTCTTTGCTTTGACTGTGGAGACCTGGCTTTTGAGGGAAGTAGGCCGTTCATTCTCTGAAATACTAGTTCCCTTCCTGAAGTATGAACACTTAAAGGGCTGGGAACTTTTCACACCTGAGTTGAATTATTAGCTCTGGAAGGTGTTTACTCAATTGTGAACTCCTGGAGAGTAAGGGCAAATCCTTGGCAGCTCAGTGGCCTGTGCAGAACTGACTCTGGTTATGTAATCACAGCTCCAGGACTCAGATTATCTGATTACAGTGTCTTCTCCTCCAGCTGGTTTAGTAAACAATAGGAGGCATCCTGTCCTTGTGATTTCTTGTAGATAGACACCTATTTTCTGCCTTTCCTGTGTGTTTATCCCTGTGCAAATGACATGTCTTCTTTATTTATTTCACAAAGGGGATAGTGAAATGGTTGTGTCGCCTCTTTTTTTCAAAGCAATAAAAGCCGGGAGAATTAAATGTCACCTATAAATTCCCTCCTCTGTTTCTCCTCTTTGTAAAAGTGATATTTTCTAAAGTGCTATTTACATTTTATTGTTGCTTTTAGAATGGCAAAAGGATGACACTTGGCCTGGCTCTGGTTTAGCAAGATTGTGACATTATTCTACTTAAAGAAAAAAGATTTGTTGTGTTCCAAGGAATGTGATTGAGGTTTTGGAAGCAATAGGTAAAGATACTAATATGGAATGAAACCTGCATAATAGGAGTTAATTTTTCTGTTTGGCTACATGTATTTATTAGTAAAAATAAAGTCATGACAATTTTGAGGACTGGTTAATTAAAATCAAGATAAACAGAATTGTGACTTTGCTATGCAAAGGGTGGTCCATGCTCCCGCAATCACCCAGGAGCTTGTCTGAAGTGTAGTATTTCAGAAAAGCCAAAGACCGGCTGAATCATAACCTGTACTGGGCCAGAAACATCCATGGCACCAGACCACAAAAGGGTGAAATGTGACTTTATGTAAGTCGTTTAACATTAGAGGGATGTGATTTAAATTTATCATGTCTTACAAGTTAGTGGCCATTTTGCCAATTGTGATTTTAGTTTAGATTATGGTTATATCTGGGGAGGGCAAAACCTATGAAGCTTCCCCAGTGGTAAAATTCTTGAACAACAGAGGCCTCCTTCTTGGCTGTGGCTGCTTGAATGTTGGGAATGAGAATAAAGAAAAGTAATGCTAACTATATATAAATTCTGAATGCCTTGCTAAACTCCAAATGCTGCTTCATATGAAATCACATGTAAACAGTAGGTGTGAACAGTGTGTATTACCTGGTCACAACCAAAGTTAGGATTAAGAGTCTCTCTTGCTCACCTTTTCTCCTCCATGAGTGGGACCCACTTCCAACTCTCTTTGTGAGTGCTCTAAACTTTCTCTTTGTTCTTAAATAAAATCTCTTTGTTACTCTGAAAAAATAAAACCAAAAAGCAAAATTAGGATTAAGAGTTGTTTCTAACAATCTTTGAAGCAAATGCAAACTCAGATACTCGTATCATAAGACATGATAAATACCTAAGAATAATAAAATGTGAGATTATCTAGGTGGGCCCAATGTAATCTAATCACAGCATCCTCGTAAGAAGAAGTCGAGTCAGAGTTAGGGAAGGGATTGTGATGATGAAATCAGGAATATTAATCAAAAACAGAAATGGGAAGATGTTACAGTGTTGGCTTTGAAGGTGGGTGACAGAAACACAAGTCAAGGAATGTAGAGAGCCACCTCTAGAAGGAAGAAAATGCAAAGAAACTGACCCTGTCCCAGAGCCTCCAGAGAGAATCCATCCCTGCTGACACTCTGAGTTCAGGAATTCTCACCTATACACCTGTAAGATAATAAATTTGTGCATTTAAGCTGCTCAATTTCTGGTAATTTGTCACAGTAGAAATAGAAAAGCAATATAAATTTTGAAACGCTAAAATTCAATTTGCCTTCATAGCGTAAGAAAAGGAATTACCCAGTGGATGTCACCATTTTAAAAGACTTTTAGTCAAGTGAGTGTTTAGTTGATAATATTGGCGTTGGCCCTTTGGCCCTATCACTTGAGCTGATTAATGCATTTTGTTTTTGTGATTTTTGCAGATATAAATTCATAATAAATTATCTATTTTAACAGGAGGAGCGGAATCATGATTCTTAGTTGTTCCTTATCCTGAGTAAATGGATATGACACCCTTTATTCCAGAGATATGCTTTGTACAGTGCTGTGTTCCCCTGTTTTATCATGGATGATAATAGATGGCATCCTAGTCTCAGATGATCATATGTTTCCATTTTTTTCTGACTGAATATGTAGTACATTTTCTCTTTACTATGGAGTTTGTGGCCAGGATAATTAATGCCCCTCTCAAAACTGAGCTAATTTTTTTATAGTAGTAGCAGTAACAATAGCAACTTTTCATTTTCTACGAACATATAGTATGTTTGGTACTTACATTTATCTCATATAATCCTTGTAATTTTGAAGTCAGTATTTCTATCCCTATTTTACAGGTAATTGAAGTTCAGAAATCTGATGTAACTTGTCCAAAGTCATGCTTCCAGCCACTGCAGAGCTGAGTTCATTCAGACATATGCCTCCCAGGCTCGTGTTCTCCATCACTGCAAAACACAGCATCTCACCCGGATTAAAGGGAGGGACGCTGGGCAAACATAGTGAAACCGGCAGAACTTTGTCGTTAATGTGATTCTGGTGCCTCTGCTTGTATGGAAGAAGGAGTAAACTTAATGTCTCCAGCTGAAAGAGTGGTTCTAACAATGGAACTTTCAGATTCAGAGCACAAGGGCAGGTATTTGGGGGCAGTCAGATGTATATTTCCAAGATCTTGCCATGTAAGTAGCTGCCTCTTTGGCTATGCTGAGAAGCATCCCTTGAGTATTCCTTTTACTAAATAGTAGGTTCTGGTTATCAGCCAAACAATGAACTTCAGATTATCTAAGAGAAAGATTTCCCTCTGTCCTCACAGTGCCTAAGATAGCTGGATCTTGCACTGTCTTTTCTAAATTGGGATCGACTGGGTTCCCACTTTGGCTCTTTCTAATGCTGATTTATAAATATAACAGAAGGTTGCACCATGTAGCACTAGCCCACTGGGATTGGGGAACCCAAGATGTCTTGTTGGACAGGGGATCTTTCCCACAGTATTGCATACTCTCTGTGCTTAGAGAAATTGCTCAGAAAATGGTGGAGAGTGGTGGTGATGCAGATTTGTTTTGCATTTAGCAATACATTTCTGTGCAGAATAAGAAGTTCAAACTACTTCATAGGTAACTGAATCATAAATCTTGCAGAAGAATCCCTCCATGGAACCAAAGCTTCCATCTAATGAGGGAAGGAAAAGATCAGAAAATTCAAGTGACTCCATCAGAAATTGAGAAAGTTATTCAAAGATTGTAATACTTTGCATTGAGTTCATATACAGCCTCAACACACCTGATCATTTATTCATTAACTTAACACACTTTTATCAAACATCTACTTTGTATGAGGCACCACTCCGGTCACCGTGGGTATGAGGATGGACAGGAAAAAAAACACTGCCCACAGGAGCCTCCTAGTGGGTCAAAGAGGTCAGTACATGGTCAGGTGAAAGTAGGTGCAGAAGGAGCCAGAGCATGGTTACTCGGACACAGTCGGGAGTGCTGCTGCTTTTCACAGAGGCTGGACAAAACTTCCTTCACAAAGGAAGTGAGAACTGCGCAGAATTTGAAGAATGTGTTCATTAGACTAGGAAGAGACAGTTGGAGGCTGGGTGGAAGTTTATGCAAAGCCATGGAGGTAGGAGACAGAATGGAATGCTCGTGTAACTGCGGGTGCTAGTTTAATGGGGTACAGAGTATTACAGGGAAGTGCTAAGTAAACAAAAGCCAACATACCTTATATCCTGCCAAGAAGTAGGGCTATTTTCCATAGGAAATGGGATCACTGAAGGTTTTAAATAATACAAAAACGACGTGAGCAGTGCTATATTGATACACACCGTCGTTTATGTTACCAGACTCAACACAGTCAGGCATCCTCTAACGATGAAGGAGCTGTGTTCTGAGAAAGCCTTCCTTAGGAGACTTTCCCACTGTGGGGAAACATACAGGCCTGGCTCACACGGGCTTAGGTGGAGCAGCCTGCTCGGCACCTGAGCTCTCTGCGGTAGCCTATTGCTCCTGGTTCCACCCCGCACTACACGATTCCGTACTGAATACTGAAGGCAAGTAGAATACAGTGGTGAGCATTTCTGTATCTAAACATAGGAAAAGTACAGTAAAAATACAGCATTATAATCCTGTGGCATCACCAGTCCCTCCTTGACTAAAATAGCCTTGCGGACTCATGACTGTATGTCACAGGGGCAGGGACCTTTGTCGTTCTTCTTTATCTGCCCTGGTACCTCTCACAGGACTTGGGACATAGTTGATGATTGGTACCTAATTTTTGGACTGATGTGGATTGTTTTCACAATCATTTATTATGAAGCCCAACTCTGGTCTTTTCATCATCCCCCAAACAAATCACATTCCTGAGTAGTGCTCCCTCCCCCTGGGTTGTTGAGATGAGAACAAACTCATCTTCTATAACATTAATGAACAGCAGTTACATGTGTAAATCCGTCAGTCTAGATACCTGTATGCCAAATATCAATGTCAAGGTTTGACCCTTTACCTTTTGTTGAAGGTCTCAATGAGATGTTTGTTTTAAAATTCTAGAAGTAGGCTGGACGCAGTGGCTCACACCTGTAGTTCCAATACTCTGGGAGGCTGAGGCCAGTGGATTACTTGAGCTCAGGAGTTTGAGACTAACCTGAGCAACAGTGAGACCCTGTCTCTACTAAAAGTAGAAAAAACTAGGCAGGCATGGTGGTGGGCACCTGTAGTCCCAGCTACTTGGGAGGCTAAGGAAAGAGGATCGCTTGAGCCCAGGAGTCTGAGTATGGTCTGAGTTATGACAGCCACAGCACTCGACCAAGGAAAACAGAGTGAGATTCTAAAAGTGAGTGCAATAAACATTTTGGTACAAATATCTTTATTATGATGTGATTTTTGGTCTTCAGGATTCCTTCAGGATTCCTATTGGTATTCCTTACCCAATAAAGGAATTATAGGATCGAATGGCAGATCTATTTTTAGATCTCTAAGTATTCTCCAAATGTATTTCCAAAATAGAATTATATTCTTATTTGAGAATTTTTAAATGCCCTGATTATATGCTGCCTATAAGAAACTCATCTTACCTGTAAACATAAATAGACCAAAAATAAGGGATGGAAAAAGAGAAACAAAAATCAACCAGGAGCAGATAATACTTATATCAGATAAAACAGACCCTAAGTGAAAAACAACAAAAACAGAAAAGAGGGTCACTATAAAAGATAAAAGGATCAATTCAGCATGAGAATATAAAAATTCTGAACATACATGGCCCAACACTAGAGCACCCAAATATATACAGCAAGTATTATTAGATCTAAAAGGAGAGATACTCTCTTTACAATACTGTAATAGGGCAGTGCCTGTGGCTTAGTCAGTAGGGCACTGGCCCCATATGCCAAGGATGGTGGGTTCAAACCTGGCCCTGGCCAAACTGCAACAAAAAAATAGCCAGGTGTTGTGGTGGGTGCCTGTAGTCCCAGTTACTTGGGAAGCTGAGACAAGAGAATGGCCTAAGCCCATGAACTGGAGGTTGCTGTAAGCCATGAAGCCATGGCACTGTACCAAGGGCGACAAAGTGAGACTCTGTCTCGAAAAAAACAATACAGTAATAGTCAGAGAATTCAGTACCACACTCTCAACATCAGATAGATCAATTAGACAGATTTAAACTGTACATTAGGTCAAAAGGACCCAGTGAACATTTCCAGAATATTTTATCCGATGGCTACAGAATACACATTCTTCTCTTCAGCACATAGAACATTTTCCAGAATAATAATGTATTAGAACACAACCAAAGTCTCAATCACTGAAAAAAATGAAATCATGTTTCTCAAACCACAATAGAATAAAATATTAATAACAAGAGGAACTTTGTACATATACGTTGAAATTAAAAAACTTGTTTCTAAATGACCGGTGGGTTAAGGAAGAATTAAGGAGGAAATGAAAAAAAAAAAGTTTCATGTAACAAATGAAAATTTTAAAAAAACAACATAACAAAAACTATGTGATACAGCAAAAGCAGTGCTAAGAGAGAAGTTTATAGCAATAAATGGTCTACCTCATGAAAGCAGAAAGATTTCAAATAAACATTCTAATTATATACCACAAAGAACTAGAAAAACCAAGAAAAACAAAACAAAAATGAGTAGAAGGAAAGAAATAGTAAAGACCAGAACAGAACTAAGGAATTTAGGATAAAAAATAATATAAAAGATCAATGAATCAAAAAGCTATGCTTTTGATAAGGGAAACTAAATCAATAAACCACTTGCTATACTAACCAAGAAAAAAAGATATGAACCAAATAGATAAAATAAGAAATGAAAAAGGAGACAAAACAAATAATACCACAAAAATACAAAAGATCATCAGAGATTGGTATTAACAGCTAACTACATACTAACAAATTAGAAATCTAGAGAAAGAAATAGATAAATACCTAGATACATGCTACCTATCACGATTGAATCAGGGAGAAACAGGAAACCTGAAGTGAACAGTAACAAATAATGAGACTGAATTAGTAATAAAAAGTCTTCCAAAAAAGAAAAGTCCAGGAGTAGATGGCTTCACTGATGAATTCCACCAATTTTTTAAGGAAGAATTAACACTAATTTTCCCCAAACAATTCCAAAAACTTTAAGATGAAGAAATTCTCTCTAACTAATTTGAGAGGTGCAAAACCAGACAAGGACACAACAAAAGAAGAAAACTATAGTCCAATATCCTTGATGAACATACATGAAAAAAATTTGCAAGAAAATACTAGCAAACCAAATTAAATAACACATCAAGAAATAATACATCATGGCTAAGTGTGGTGGCCTACACCTAAGCATTATGGGATGCTAAAGCATTATAGGATCCTCAGCATTATAGGATGCTAAAGTGGGATTCTTTGAGTCCAAGAGTTTAAGACCAGCCTGGGCAACATAATAAGACCCCATACTATAAAAAATAAAAAATCAGCTTAGCATGATGGCACATTTCTCTACCTTGCTACTTGGGAGCTTAAGACAAGAGGATCACTTGAGCCCAAGAGGATCACTTGAGTTCATGGCCACAGTGAGTGATAATCATATAACCACATAGCAGCCAGCATGAGAGAAGGAGACCCTATCCAAAATAATAATAATAATAATAACGAATTCACCATAATCAGGTAGGAATTATACCAAAGATACAAAGATTGCAACATACACAAATCAATAAAAATTAAACACTATATCAATAGAATGAAAAGCAAAAGCCATATGATTATTGGAATTGATGCAGAGAAAGCATTTGATAAAATTCAGTATCCCTTCATGATAAAAACTTCAATAAACAAGGCAAGAAGGGAACATATCTCAACATAATAAAGACCATATATGACAAACTAACAGCTAACATCATACTGAGTAGGGAAAAGTTGAAAGCCTTTTCTCCTAAGAACTGGAACAGGACAAAGGTGCTCACTTTCCCCACTTCTGTTCAACATAGTACTGGAAGCTTTAGTCAGAGCAATCAGACAAGAGGAATAACTAAAGACCATCCAGACTGGAAAAGGAACAGTCAAATTTTCTCTCTTTGCTGATGATGATCTTATACCTAGAAAAATCTAAAGAATTCACCAAAAAACTCTTAGATCTGATAAATTTAGTATAGTTGCTGAGTGCAAAGAATACAAAAATCAGTAGGCTGCCAATACAACAATAATGAAATAACTGAGAAATAAATCAAAAAGGTAATTTAAAAACAATAGAAAAAATATAAAATAAATTACCTAGGAATAAATTCAACCAAGGAGTTGAAAAATTTCTATAAACAAAACTACAAAATACCAATTAAAAAAACTGAAGACAAATGGAAAGGCATCATATACTCATGCAGTAGAAGAATTAACACAATTAAAATGACCATACTCCCCATACAGGTTTAATCCAATACTACAAAAGCAGCAACATCATTTTTCACAGAAATGGAAGAAACAATTCTAAAATTTACATGGAACCAAAAAAAGCAAATAACCAAAGCAATCCTGAATAAAAATAACAAAGCCAGAAGCATCATACTACCTCACTTCAAAATACACTACAAGGCTATAATAACCAAAACAGCATGGTATTGGTATAAAAACAGACATGTAGATCAATAGAACAGAATAGAGAATCTGGAAATAAATCCATTTATAGTCAACTTATTTTTGACAAAGGTACCATGAACATACCTTGGGAAAAGACACTCTTCAGTAAATAATGCCGAGAATACTGGATATCCATGTAGAAGATACTGGACACTTATCATTCACTGTATATAAAAAAATCAGTGTAGGACTTAAACGTAATATCCAAAATTATAAAATTACTAAAAGAAAACATAGAGTAAACACTTATAGGACATTGGTTGAGGCTAAAATTTAATGGCCAAGGACACAAAAGCAACAAAAATTTAATGGCCAAGGACACAAAAGCAACAAAATTTAATGGCCAAGGACACATACAACAAAAATAAAAATGGTGCCTGTGGCTCAAAGGAGTGGGGCGGGTTCAAACCCAGCCCAGGCCAAAACTGCAAAAAAAAAAAGGGGGGGGGGCAAATGACAGGAATAGACATTCCTCAGAAGAAGATATACAAAGGACCAATAGGTATTTCAAAACTGCTCAACATCACTAACCAACATAGAAATTCACAAACCCACAATGAGGTATCATCTTACCCCAGTTAGAATGACTATTATTTTTTTTTAATGCTGCTGAGTATTAGAAAAAAAGGAATATGGAAATGTAAATTAGTGTAGCCAGTGTGGAAAACAGAACAAAAATTTCTCAAAAAACTAAAAATAAATCTACTGTACAATCCTGCAATCCCAGTGCTGGGTATTTAGCCAAACAAAAAGAAATCAGTTTATCAAAGGAATTCCTGCACTTGGATGTTTAATGCAGCATTACTTACAATGGAAAAGATGTGGCATCATCCTAAGTGTCCAACAGAAAACGGATAAAGAAAATGTGGTATATGTACACACAATGGACTACTATTTGGCCATAAAAAGAAATGAAATCCTGTCATTTGCAGCAATAGGGCATAATGTTAAGTGAAATAAGCCAGGCCCAGAAAGACAAACTTCTCTTGGTCTCACTCATATGTGGGAGCTAAAATAGTTGATTTCATAAAGGTAGAGAGTAGAGTAATACAGATACCAGAGGCTGGGAGGGGTTTGTAGGTGGGAGGAGGTGCTTAACGAGGTTGGTCATTGGGTACAAATATACAGTTAGATAGAAGGTCTAAGTCCTAATGTTAGCAGGTAGCAGGATAGGGTGACAATGTATTGTATATTTCAAAGTAGTTAGAAAATAAAATTTGAAATATTCCCAACACAGAAATGATAAATACTCAAAGTGATGGATCCCCCAAGTACGCCACCTTGATTATTACACATTCTACATAAATATGACATGTACCTGATAAATATGTACATTATTATATACTAATTAAATAAAAAGTAAAAAATTTATAAAACTCTATTCGGGGTTTCAGATTTATACTTATTTTAGTAGCTTAACAAATTTTATTGCGCACCCATCATGTGTACAGAGCTTATAATAAGACAAAGCCTCTAGAAAAGGAAGCTATTATAAACAATTAACAAGTTTATACATCTCAGGAATAGAGTAATGTTCTCTGTTTTGTTCAATATTGTATATTCAGATCCTTAGAACAGTTCCTGTTACATAATGGCTGTTCAATAAATAATTATGAAATTAATTAATTAACAAGATAATTTCAGATGTTTTTAAAGGTTATGAAAAAATAAAATGGAATAGTGGACTGTAACGTGTCCTGGCACAGGGAGCTGCATTATAGTGTATAGTCAGGAAAGCTTGAGAAGAGATTATTAGACATCTTTGTCATCTGATTGTAGGACTATCATATGTCATTTTTTTTGAGACCTACTTTGAAAACAACCACTAAGAAAACTCCTAACTCAGGGGCTTTGTTTATATTTTCAGATCAGAAGGAACCCTGGAATGTCCTTTCTTATTCCAAGAGGAATAATGGCAGGAATGAACAGGGGGGTCTTTGGCTAATGTTTTTGATTGCCATCAGCCAATGGACTATAAGAATATCTTTTTTTAAATTACAGACTGTATGCTTGAGAATGTAACTTAGTTCAGTTTCATTTTACATTAATTCTTAAGGAGAGTAAAAGTGACTTTTCAAAATTCCAGAAGTTCCAGCTCCATTCATGTAAACATGAAAGAGGTAAAGTCTCCATCTTTCTTTAAGGCTGCATAATATTCCATGGTATACATGTATCACAATTTATTAAT
>CAUYON010082047.1:0-18263 GCA_963573935.1 Arctocebus calabarensis
CCTCCCAAGTAGCTGACACTACAGGTGCTGCCATAACACCTGTTTATCTTTTTGTTGTAGTTGTCATTATTGTTTAGCAGGCCCATGCTGGGTTCGAACCCTCCAGCTCCAGTTTGGGGCCCTAGCCACTTGAGCTACAGGTGCCAAGCCTACAATACAACATTATTAACTATATCAACATGCTGTACCATAGCCCTCCTGAACTCATTCACCTTGTCTAACTGAAACTTTGTACACTTTTACCATTACTTCCCATCTCCCTGATCCCACCACTCCAAATAGATATATTTGTGTATACTGAGTTATGTATGTATATATGCATTTCAGTATATATAGAAATTGCCTTGATACATGTAAGAATTTCCCATGAACCCATTTCTTAGCGTCAACCATTACCAGTGAATTGTTATTATTCTTTTTTATATAGAAGAAGTTTTATTATTTTGCCCAAGGGGCTCATTGGGGATAGTTTCAGAAGCAGCGTGTCCTGATGTATAATTTTGAATACACCTTATTTCATCTGTTTCCCCTTTCCGTCAAATTGTTTTATTTTAGAAAATTCGCACACATCGCCACATTTCATCTTTACATACTTCGGTGTATCTCTCCACACTAGCAAGTCACTATCAATTATATTATCACACACCCTCCCCCCACTATACTTCTTTACTAGTTTCCAATACAGAATCAGTGTTCATTTTTCCTAGATTATCTCATAAATGTCCTTTTCCTGTTTGGTTTCTTTAAACTGAGATCCAAATAAGATCCAAACATAGCCTTTGGTTGACCTTGGGTTGACACTGGCTGATGTCAAGCAAGTGACACCTATAACGTCCTTTAGGAAGGACAAAAATAGCATACCAATGCCTGCCACTAAGAGCAGGAGTCCCAGGGCATCATCCTACTCCATGGTTTGCAGGTGTCAGGATGGTCAAGAAAGATACAAGTCCCACAGGCACTAGATGGCGCAATGCTCTACTCACATTGAGAGACCAGCCTGAGTAGTGAGCACTGGGCAATCAGACATGGCTCCAGGCCAATCCTATTTCCTGGAATCTATTTTCCGTTTGTTAGAGATGGTCTCAGGCTGCGGTGCAGTGGTGGTTACATAGCTCAGTGTAACCTTCAACTGCCAGTCTCAAGCCATTTTCCCGTCTCAACCTCCCAAGTAGCTAGCACTACAGGTGGGCACAACCATGCCTGTCTAATATTGAGATGAGATTAGAGATGAGGGCCTATTGCCCAGGCTGTTCTTAAACTTGTGGTCTCTAGCCATCCTCCTGGCTTGGTTTCCCAAAATGGTGTAATTAGAGGCATGGGCCATCACAACTTGCCCCTTTCTTTCATAAAAATTATCAGACACTGGGGGGACCCGTAGGTCAGTGGTTAGGGAGCTGGCCGCATGCACCGGGGCTGGTGGGTTCGAACCCGGCCTGGCCTGCTGAACAACAACAACAACAAAATAGCTGTGCACTGTAGCAGGAGCCTGTAGTCCCAACTACTTGACTGAGGCAAGAGAATTGTTTGAGTCCAAGAGTTTGAAGTTGCTGTGAGCTTTAATGCCAGCACTCTACTGACATAGGGCGACATACAGAGACCCTGTCTCAATAAAAAAAAAAAAAAATCAGATGTTTTTAATTTTTATAAGGTTTATCATTAATATCTACTGGGTTTCATTTTTATGGCAGTGGTATAGGTGGAGTTTTGGATATTGAAGTCCTAATTCCAGCAGCTTCATGGTTACAGCTCTATCCATGCTTTCCATTTCTTAATGAGCCATTTGTTTTCATTCAAATATGTCTAGAAAACAAATTATTAGTGCCCTGGAATTTTATTTGTTTTCAACTTAATCTTTATTCTTCCACCATTATTTCTTTTACTCATCTTCCTTTTTTATGTGTTTTTATTCATTTTTTTTGTCTTCTAAAGTCAAATGCATAATGCATGAATGTTTTTATTATTTTTCAGTTCACACATTTAAGGGTGTAATGTTACCATTAAGTACTGATCTGACAGCATTTCATAACTTATCATATTTAATCTTTTCACAATCACTAAATTCAAAACTAAAAATAATTCACTCTCATTCATTCTATAATATGAATTACTTAGAAATATTTTTCTAACTGGCCATATAATTTAAAACTATCTTGCATTTTTGGTGCATACGTTTATTGTATTATAATTAGAACATATATTGTGGGCTCGGCACCTGTAGCTCAAGCGGCAAAGGCGCCAGCCACGTACACCTGAGCTGCAAGGTTCGAATCCAGCCTGGGCCTGGCAAACAACAATGATGGCTGCAACCAAAAAATGGCCGGGCGTTGTGGACGCCTGTAGTCCCAGCCACTTGGGAGGCGGAGGCAGGATACTCACTTGAGCCCAGGAGTTAGAGGCTGCTCTGAGCTGTGATGCCACAGCACTCTACCCCGGGTGACAGCTTGAGGCTCTGTCAAAAAAAAAAAAAGAACATATATTTTGTATGACATTGATTTTAATTGTGGTATTTATTTAGACTTGTTATTCTTATATTACATAGTCCATTTTGGTAGTTGGTTGATGTGTGCTTGCTGACATGCGTATTATTCAGTTGCAATATGCAGACTTCTACATTTGTCACTAGAATTCAATAGTAAATTTTTTTTTTTGAGACAGAGTCTCACTATGTCGCCCTTGGTATACTGTCTGGCATCACAGCTCACAGTGACCTCAAACTCTTGGGCTTAAGTGGTTCTCTTGCCTCTGCCTCCCAAATAGCTGGGACTACAGGTGCCCGCCACAACGCCTGGTTATTTTTTGTTTTTGTGGTAATTGTAATTGTTGTTTAGCAGCCCCGGGCCAGGTTCAAACTGGCCAGCCCTGGTGTCCGTGGCCGGCGCCTAACCACTTAGCATAGGTGCTGAGCCAATGGTAAATTTTGTTGGTCAAATCATCCACATATGAATATTATTATATTATATTTGAATGAATTATATTGAATGATTGATTCATATGAATTATATTTTGTCTGCTTAGTGTTTCTATCATAGGAGAAATATGAGTAAATATTTTCTGCTGTCATATGGACTATTCATTTTCTTTTCAACTAAGTAAATGTCGACTTTATGTATTGGAAGAATGTTCTTAGATGCATGAACGAGTAGAATTGTTATTCTTCCTGATTTTTTTTTATTTCTTAATATTTATTTTCATTATGTGTGCAATCATGTTACACACATAATGTTATATGCACAGCTAAATAATGTCATACACATTATTATAAGATATAATTTAAGATAAAACACATTTTATGCAATATATACTTTTGTATATGATATATAAAGAGGAGATATCAACACTCTCAAGTTCATTACAGCACTATTCACAATAGCTAAGATAATCATTCAATCTAAGTGTCCAGTTACAAATGAGTGGATAGAGAAAATGTATATGTGTGTATATGTTTATATGTGTGTGTGTGCATGTAGTTGTCCCTTCATATCTACATAAAGACACTCAACACTTTTAATCCACCTCTTCATAGTTCTTTTTTTTTTTTTCTGGAGACAGTCTCACTGTGTTGCCCTCAGTAGAGTGCTATGGTATCACAGCTCACAGCAACCTCAAACTCTGGGGCTTAAGCAATTCCCTTGCCTCAGCCTCCCAAGTAGCTGGGACTACAGGTGCCTGCCACAATGCCTGGCTATTTTTTGGTTGCAATTGTTTAGCTGGCCCAGGCTGGGTTCAAACCCACCACCTTTGGTGTATGTGGCTGGCACTGTCACCACTGAGCTATGGGCACCGAGCCCATAGTTCATGTTTTTGATAGACCAATTATATCTTTTTATATTGTATGTCCTTTAACAAATTATTATACCTATTATTTTAAATAATTTTGTTCTTTAGTCTTTATACTGAAGATAGAAGTGATTTACCCCACAAAGCATGAATTGGATGGTGTTTTTACATTTACTAGTGAATTCAATACTTTCATATGTTTTTGTGATAGTATTTAATATACCTTTTTTTCAGTAAAAAGAATTCTCTTTATTATTACTATTTATTTTTCTCTTTCTTTTTCCTTTATGAAACAGAATTTCCCTCTGTCGCCTGGGCTAGAGTGCAGTGGTATCATAACTCACTGCAACACCAAACTCTGGGGCTCAAGTAATTCTCCTGCCTCATTCTCATAGGTAGCTGGGACTACAGGCACACACCATCATGCCCACCTAACATTTAAAGTTTTTGTAGATATGGAGTCTCACTTTGCCTCAGTCTGGTGTCAAATTTCTAGCCTCAAGAAATCCTCCTGCCTCAGAGTTCAAGATTGCTAGGATTACAGGCATAAGCCACTGAATATAGCCTGTTATTTCATATAGATCAGATTTCCTGGTGATGAACTCCCTGAGCTTTTGTTTATCTGTGAAAGTCTTTACCTCATCTTCATTTCGGAAAGGCAGATTTGCCAGGTAAAGTGTTCCTGGTTAACAATGTTTTTCCTTCAGCACTTTGACTGTATCATCCCACTCTCTCTTTGCTTGTAAAGTTTTTGCTGTGAACTCTGCTGCTAGCTGTACTGGAACTTCTTTACATGTAATACGCTTGCTTTCTCTTGTTGCTTTCAAGATTCTCTCATTGCCTTTGATTTTTGACAGTTTGGGTGTACTACATCTTATTTGGATTAAATCTGAAGAGAGAACTTTGAGCTTTTTAAACTTGGATATTTATATCTTTTCCCATACTAGGAATGTTTTCTGGTTCTGTTTTATTTTATTTTATTGAGACAGTGTCACTCTGGGCCATGGCATCATAGCTCATAGCAACCTCAAACTCCTGGGCTTGAGCAATCCTCCTGCCTCAGCCTCCCCAGTAGCTGGGACTATAAGGGATGACCACAATGTCTGTTTAGTTTTTCTATTTTTAGTAGAGATTGGGTCTTGTTCTCATTCAGGCTGGTCTCCAACTGTTGAGCTCAAGCAATCTACCCACCTTGGCTTCCCAGAGTGCTAGGATTATAGGCGTGAGCACTGTGCCCATCTCTGCTTTTATTTGAGCAAGTTTTATGACGCTTTGGCTCCTTCCTCTTCTTCTTCAACTCCTACTATTAGAATGTATTCTCCTTTGATGCTGTCCCTTACGTTGTGGAAGCTTTTCTCAGTCTTTTTCATTCTGTTTTCTTTTTCCTTTTTTGACTGTGTATTTGCAAGTGACTTGCCTTTAAAAATCACAGGATCTTTCTTCTGCTTTGTTAGTTCTGCTGTTGATGCTCTCGGTTGCATGGTTAATTTTTCACTGATTTTCCCCTCTAAAATTTCTTTTCTTTTAAATAGTAATTTCAGTCTTTGTATTAAATATCTTATCTTATTGTGCTTGTTTGCAGTTTTTCTCCTTTTTGTTGATTTGTTTCTCCATTTTCTCTTTATACTTGCTGAGTTTACTTTTAGCAATGATGTTGAACGATTTTTCAGGCGACCATTCTTCTGCAATTGTTTGAGGCCAGCTCTTCCTGCTTGATTTGTTCCTTGGTGTTGTCATATTTTCCCAACTGTTGTTGTTTCTTGTGGCAATGCACTGGTGTCTGTGCATTTAAAGTTAAAGGGCCATATTCCCATTTTTGCAGACTAGTTTTGTCTGGGAAAACCTTTCACCGGTCGGCCCGTCCAGATACTCTGGGAAGTCTCTTTGGTGTGGTGTGTGAGCTCATTTGATTTTTAATTTTTTTTTCTTTCTGATAAAGCATTTTACTGTGTCACTCTTGGTACAGTGCTGGGCATCAGAGGTCACAGCAATCTCAACTCTTGGGCTCAAGGAATCCTCTTGCCTCAGCCTCCCAAATGGCTGGGACTACAAGCACCCAGCACATTGTCTGGCTATTTTGAGAGATGGGGTCTTGTTCTTGCTCAGGCTGGTCTTGAACTCCTGAGCTCAGGCAATCCACCCACCTGGGCCTCCCACAGTGATAGGATTATAGGCATGAGCCAGTGTGCCTGGCCCTCATTTTTAACTTTAAATATGCAAAGTGTTGAGGGAAACTGGGATCAGGAAAGTAATCGCCTTCAGTGACTCCTACAGATAGTAATTATGAGTCATTCCTTTGATTTTCCCTTTCCCAATACATTGGTTTGTGTTGCCTGTACTCTGCCTTGGGAGGTAACCTCACAGTCTCTCAAAGCATGATTAGAATCTTTTGCAAGAGGGATTGCATGACTCAAGGTTCCCACAGCATGGGCAACGACAAGATTAAAAGGTCCAGGGAGCAAGTGCCCTTGTTCCTACTGACTGCTTACATTGCTAGCGAGGAAATGTATTCAGAGCAGGGAATCCCTGAAGCTCTGTTTTCATGTGTGATCCAAAGCTCTGCCCTAAGTTCCAGGATCCAGAGCAGGAACCCATGTTGCCTGAATTTAAGAACAACATTTCCTGGAAGTTAAATTCCCCAGGTTTCTTCATCTGTACAGGGAATAGTGGTGGGCTTACTCCTGTACATGGGTAGAGACAACTCAGAATATTTATGTTAGTTGATAACAATAAAGATTTTGATTGCATAAGAAAGAGTGCATGGGTTTTAAAGCACAGAGAGGCAAGAGATTGGGATAATGGTGAGGGTAACAAGATGTGTCTTCATCACTCATCACTACTGACTGGACTTCACAAGATTCCTGATGACAGCTGAAGCATCATCCAGCCTTCTTTATATACCAAATACCAAGTTCAAAGATAGCATCGAGGAGGAAAATGCTCTCTTCTTGTCTGGGCTTCCGTCATGTTGTTTCACTGTTGATTATTCTCTGAAAGAGTAACCTGCAGCAAGGCGGGATATATGTCTGCAGAGTTCAGGTAGGATGAATATCAAATATGACTGCCAGGCCTTGAAGAGTGGACTGTATGGTGAGGGCAAGCAATCTAGGGATGGCAGTAAAGAGATACAAACATGCTGTCCAGTGAAATAGGTAACTGCAGTGTAGTGTACAAGGGCAAACTGTATGCAGGTAAGGACACTAATAATACATTTGTTACATTAATCTAGGTGAGAAGTAACAGTGGCTCTCCTTAATAAAGTGCTTATAGAAGCAGCAGTAGGCAAGATTGTGGACTAGAGAGTTCTCTTTTGCAGCCACTCATGGTGAGATCAGGGAGAAAAATTTCCAGCCACCTCTGGCTGGGGGTCCTGCCAAGAAACATCCCTTGTGGGCACAGGGAGGCGGCAGGAGACTCCAGGAGCCAACGACTAGTCAGGAGCCATGGAGAACCTAAGCAGAAGGGAAGGGCTTGCATGTCAGCAGAGGCTGGGGGGTTCCACAGAAGTTTTCAGAGAAGGCCTTGTTTTAATCTGGACCTAGGCACTTGCTAGAGTTACACTGGGAGAGCTTGGGAGAGTGGGGGAAATTGAACAGCACCCAGGGGCCAGGATTGAGCCACAGGTGGGGTGGAGCTCTCGTACTTTGGCTGCTGGCTGGACACAGCCATCGTGGGAGAGCTGCCTTTCAGCATCAGCTTGCAGAGTCCTAGTATGAGGCTGGTTCTGATCTACCTACTGATCTGGGCACCCATTCCTGGGGAGACTTGACAGAAAAAGGCTTTCCTGGGAAAGCCACTGCATGGCCAAGGACATGGTTTGGAAAAGTTGAGGTCTGACAATTAGGTAGGCTCATGAGAGCTTCAGGCTCCCAGTTCTGGGGGCATTGAGGGCAAAGAAATCAAAGAGATGGGACTAGGTCTACTCAGCAAGATAGAGGCTTTCAGCCTCCATCTCATTCAGCCTTATCAGCGCCGTGACCCCAGAATGTCTCTCGTTGTCCAGGTAATATATGGTGACAAGTATGTGTGTGTGTGTGTGTGTGTATATATATATATATATATATATACTTATTATTACTTATTATATTATATAAATTAATATATATATATAAATTTTCATTAAAGTTTTTTCAACCTTTTCCCTCTAGACTTTCTTGTTTGTTTTTTATACTTTTTCATTGTTTCTTTCTTCAATATTAAGGGTACCAGTTTTGCTACAGTTTTTCTCCTCCTGTTATTCTTTTTTCCCTTAAGCTTTTTGTTTTGTTTCATTTTGTTGTGTTTTTATTTTTCCATTTTCACTTACTTCAATCATAAGAACTCCATCTTTACTATGGTTTTCCTAACTCTTTTATTCTTTCTTTTCTTTGCATTTTTCTTTCTTTGTCTCTCTGTTTATAAAGATTTTTCTATTTTTCTTATCTTTCCCACGTAAATTTCTCAAATAACATGTAAGATATACCCCTCATTTTTACATCTTATACAATTTTATTTTGATTTTCTGCATATACTTTTACTATTATTATTATTTCTTTTTTTCTGTTTTATTCTTTGTTAATCTGTATTCCATTTATAGGTCAGAGCATCATTCTGAGGCCTGGTCAGGGGTGCCACAGCATTGGCCTGGCTCAAGGAGTCCTTGATCCTCTGGTCTAGGGGGTCCTTCTAATGTGGTCCTTGGGGAGGATGCTATTGGTGGGTCCCTGTTTTAACATACTAATGCTTTTTATTCTTCTCTATTTGGTGGAGGTGGGGTCTTGTTTTACTCAAGCTAGTAAGATGTTACTGACCTCAATGGATGCACCGAACCCAGCCACCAGAGGTCAGCAATTTTGGGTATAGGTAAAAGCATCATGTTGGACACTACCATTTCTCCTATCTCTCTCTTTCTGTTTTTTTCTTCTTTCTGTCAGTCTTTCCTATTACTCCCCTTTTCTTTTCCTTTTCTCTTTTTCTATCCTTTCTCCCTTCTTGCTCTGTACTCTTCTCTTCCTTTTGATCTTCTACCTAAGCACTGAGACAAGATAATTTAAAGGGAAGGAAGAAGTGAAAGGAAAAGTAGTGCAAAGAAGCAGACAAGATGAAAGCATTCATGGGAAGGCAGTAACAGAAAAATCCTGACAACATCGAAAACCAGTACAGAGCACACACACACACACACCCTCCCAAGGGATCATGAGGTATTAGGTAGCTACAACAGAAGAGTTCACCATTAAATAAATGTTATGGGCAGTGCCTGTGGCTCAAAGGAGTAGGGCACCAGCCCTGTATGCCAGAGGTGGCAGGTTCAAGCGCAGCCCTGGCTAAAAACTGCAAATAAGAAAGAAAGAAAGAAATGTTATAAATGACAGAGGGAATTTAAAAATGGATGGTAAAAATGATGAAGGAAATTGCTGAGAAAGTGGGAAATAACCAAAAGGAATTCAAAAACAGAAACAAATAAGGGATGAAAGATATGAAGAATATAGAAGAGATACAGTGCAGCTTAAGGAATTGAAGCAGTGAATCAGGGAACTTGTAGATGGAGTAGAAAGTATCAACAACAGAGTAGACCATGGAGAAGAAAGAATCTCTGAGCTAGAGGATAAAGGTCTTGTGCTAACACAGGCAATTAAGGAAAGGAAAGAAAGTAGAACATTTCCTAAGGGAATTGTGGGACATAACAAAGTCTTCAAATGTACTAATTATAGGTATCCAGGAAGGGGTAAAAGAACACTTCAGAGGAAAGGAAGCCCTACTGGAGGATATCATAAATAAATTTCCCAAACATCACCAAAGATTCTGGCACACTCATTTCAGAGGGATATTTAACCCCAGGTCATCTTAACTCAAACAGAGTTTCTCTAAGGCACATTGTCATGATCCTGTCCAAAGTCAAGATAAAAGAGAAAATTCTGCAAGTAGCTAGGAGTAAGCAATAATTGACCTCCAGGGGAGGATCCATCATGATGATGGAAGACTTCAAATGACACTTTTTCAGCCCCAAAACATCATCTGCCTTTAACCTTTTAAACACAACAATTTTCAGCCCAGAATTACATATCCTGCTAAGGTAAGCTTTAAAATTGATGGAGAAAAAATAATCTTTGAGTTATATGCAAACATTCAGGAAATTTGCCACAACAAGACCAGCTCTACCTAGACCTGTCTCCACACTGACCATCACAATGGACCACCAGCAAAGTTAATACCCCAAAAACCAAAAAACAAAACCTAGATGCCACAATGATGCAAAAGGTATAACTATACAATGGACTTACACAAAATAATATGAATACAATGCTTCCACACTTATCAGTTGTGTCAATAATTGTTAATGGCTTGAATTCCTCACTGAAGAGGCATAGACTCTGAATGGGTAAAAAAACACAAGTCATCCATATGCTGTCTCCTGGAAACACACTAAACCTTGAAGGACAAACAAGGCTCAGGGTAAAGGGATAGAAAACAATATTTAAGCCAAATGGTAATCAAAAGATAGTAGGGATCTCAATCTTGTTTTCAGATTCAAGTGGATTTAAAGCAACTGAAGTCAAAAAACATAAAGATGAACACTTCATACTGGTCAAGGGAAGAATACAACCTGAGGACATTTCAATTGTAAACATTTATGCACCAAATTTCAATACTCCCAGATTTATGAAACAGATCTTAATTGGTCTAAGCAATATGATATCCCATAACACCATAATTGTAGGGGATTTTAACACCCCTTGTGCTAAAGGGGGTGAACAGATCCACTAGACATATACTAAACAAAGATGCAAGGGACTTAAATGTGGCCCTAGAACAATTATGCTTAATAGACATATCCAGAACACTCCATCTCAAAGCTAAGGAATATATGTTCCTCTCATAAGCACATGAAACATTCTCCCCAATAGATCATATCCTAGGGCACAAATCAAATTTCAACAACCTCAAAAGATTTGAAATCATACCTTCTATCTTCTCAGACTGCAAGGCAATAAAGGTGAGGGTCAGCTCCAATAAAAATTTTCATCCCCACACAAAAGCATGGAAACTAAACAAGTTAAACAACATTATGCTGAATGAATAAGCAACAACAACAAAAATGACACAAGCTACCAAAACTTGTGGGACACTGCAAAAGTAGTCCTAGGAGGAAAATGTATTGTATTAGTTGTATATATTTCAAAATTCTTAAGAATAGAGTATAAATGTCTTACTACAACAAATAAGGAAGCAAAGAGATGGTTATGTTAATCAGTTAGATGTAAGCATTCCACATGGTTTATCAAATCCACACATTGTACCCCATAAATGCACTAATGTACACAGTTATGATTTAATAAAGGAAAAAAAATATGGCTAAAATGAGGCTGTATTAGAATACAGATATGTGGGGCAGTACCTGTGGCTCAGTGAGTAGGATGCCGGCCCCATATACCCAGGGTGGTGGGTTCAAACAACCAAACTGCAACAAAAAACCAGCTGGGCATTGTGGCAGGTGCCTGTAGTCCCAGCATCTTGGGAGACTGAGGCAAGAGAATCACCTAAAAGCAAGAGCGCGAGGTTGCTGTGAGCTGTGACACCATGGCACTCTACCAAGGACAACAAACTGAAACTCTGTCTCTAAAAAAAATAAGGGCAGTGCCTGTGGCTCAGTGAGTAGGGCGCCAGTCCCATGCACTGGAGGTGGCAGGTTCAAACCCAGCCCTGGCCAAAAACTACAAAAAAACAATAAAAAAAAATTTTTTTTAAACACACACACACATATGCAAATTAGCTAACAATTAAATGAATGTTAAATAAATAATTTTATAGAGCAAGGGGGCTCGGCGCCTGTGGCTCAACAGGCTAAGGCACCAGCCACATACACCTGAGCTGGTGGGTTCGAATCCAGCCTGGGCCTGCCAAACAACAATGGTGGCTGCAACCAAAAAATGGCCGGGCATTGTGGCGGGCGCCTGTAGTCCCAGCTCCTTGGGAGCCAGAGACCAGGAGACTTACTTGAGCCCAGGAATTGGAGGTTGCTGTGAGCTGTGATGCCACAGCACTCTATCCAGGGTGATAGCTTGAGGCTCTGTCTCAAAAAAAAAAAAATTATATAGAGTGAAGGAATGGGGTCTTGGTGTGTGCCACACCTTTTGGGGGCAAGACATGGTTGTAAGAGGGTCTTTACCAAAGAAATGCAATCCGTGTAACCTAGTTTCTTGTATCCTCAATGAATCCCCAAATATAAACTAAAATAAATAAATAAATAAACAAATAAATAATTATATAAATTAAAAAGAACTATATCTGAAAAACACAAAGAGAGGACATCAACAACCTAATGAATCATCTTAAAAAAATGGAAAGGGAAGAGCAATGCAATCCCAAACCTAGCAGAAGAAAAGAAATAACCAAAATTAAACCAGAAATAAATGAAAGTGAAAACAAAAGAATCAATCAGAAAACTAATGAAATAAAAAGTTGCTTATTCAAAAAGAAAAATAAAATCAACAAACCATTGGCCAGATTAACTAGAAACAGAAAAGTAAAATCTTCAATATCCTCAATCAGAAACAAAAGGGGGGAAATAACAACTGATACCATAGACATACAAGAGATTGCCTCTGACTACTACAAAAAAACTCTATGCCCAGAAATTCAACAATGTAGAGAAAATGGACCAATACCAGGAATCATACCATCTTCCTAGGCTTCACTAGGAAGAAACACATCCCTTAAGCAGATCAATATCAAGCACTTAGATTGAAGAAACAATAAAAAAGCTTCCAACAGAAAAACACACTGAACCAGTTGGCTTCACACCAGAATTCTATCATGTCTTCAAAGAGAGCTTATATGGGGCGGTGCCTGTGGCTCAAAGGAGTAGGGCACTAGCCCTATATACTGGAAGTGGCGGATTCAAATTGGGCCCTGGCCAAACACTGCAAAAAAAAATTTAAAAAAATAAAAGATGAGCTTATATCTATACTGCAGAAACTCTTCCAAAACATTAAGAAGGAAGGAACCTTCCCAACACGTTCTATGAAGTAAACATAATCCTGATTGCAAAACCATGACAGGATCCAACTAAAAAGGAGAGCGACTGACCAATTTCGGTGATGAATATCCAGGCAAAAGTACTCAACAAAATGTTGCCTAATAGATTGCAGCTACACATAAAAAAAATTATACATCACAAACAAGTAGGCTTCATCCCAAGGATGCGGGGCTGGTTTAACATATGCAAATCCATAAATGTAATTCACCATATCAATAGAAGCAAAAAAGACCATATGATTCTTTGAATAGATGTAGAAAAGCATTTGATAAAATTCAGCATCCTTTTATAAGACCACTTAAGAATATAGGCATAGGTGGCACATTTCTGAAACCAATGGAAGATAACTTTGACAAACCCAAGGCTAATATTATACTGAATGGGGTAAAACCAAAAGCTTTTCCACTTAGAAGTGGAACCAGACAATGATGTCCACTATTGCTACTACTATTCAACACAGTTCTGGAAATTCTAGCTAATGCAATCAAGCAAGAACAGAATATAAAGGGCATCAAGATGGGGACAGAGGAGGTCAAACCGTCACTCTTTTCTGCTGACATGATCTCATACTTTGAAAACTCTGCAGACTCTACCACAAAACTCCTGGATGTGACCAAGAAATACAATAACGTCTCAGGGTATAAAATCAATGTTCACAAATCAGTAGCCTTTGTATACGTCAATAACAGCTGAGTTGACAAGAAAACCAAGGACACAATTCCCTTCATAGTAGCTTCAAAGAAAATGAAATACTTAGGAACATAGCTAAGAAAGCAATTGAAGGATCTTTACAAAGAGAATTATGAAACCCTAAGGAAAGAAATAGCAGAAGACATTAAAAATGGAAGAACATACCATGCTCTTGGCTGGGAAGAATCGACATTGTCAAAATGTCTATTCTACCCAAAGTAATCTGTAGATTCCATGAAATCCCCAGAAAAATATCAACATCAAACATTGAAGTGCTGCAAAATATAGTATTTTGTTTTGTGTGGAACCAGAAAATACTCCATATAGCCAAAGCTTTTCTTAGTAAAAAAACAAAGTCGGAAGCATCACCCTACCAGACTTCAGGTTATAAGTCTACAGTAATCAAAATAACATGGTATTGGCACAAAAATAGATATATAGACATATGGAACAGAATAGAAAACCAAGAAATGAAACCAGTTTCTAGTTGCCATCTGATCTCTGATAAACCAAACAAAAGCATACAGTAGGGAAAAGAACCCTATTCAACAAATGGTGCTGGGAGAACTGCATAACCACGTGTAAAAAACTGAAAGTGGAACCACAATTTTCTTTTCTTTTTTTTTTTTTTTGAGACAGATCCTCAAGCTGCACCCTGGATAGAGTGCTGTGGCATCACAGCTCACAGCAACCTCCAATTCCTGGGCTCAAACGAGTCTCATGCCTCCGCCTCCCAAGTAGCTGGGGCTTAGGTGCCCGCCAAAACGCCTGGCCATTTTTTGGTTGCAGTCATCATTGTTGTTTGGTGGGCCCGGGCTGGATTCAAACCGCCAGCTCAGGTGTACATGGCTGGCGCCTTAGCCCGTTGAGCCACAGGCGCCGAGCCGGAACCACAATTTTCACCACTTACAAAAAGTGACTCCAGATGGATAAAAAACTTAAATCTAAGACATGAAATGATAAAATCCTAGAAGAAAGTATGAGAAAAACTGCTGATGATGTTGGACTCAGGAAAGATTTTATGACTAAGACTATAGTGGCAATCACAACAACCAAAATAAACAAATGGGTCTTAATTAAGCTGAAAATCTTCTACACAGCTAAAGTCACAACAAGTAAAGCAAAAGACCACCTTCAAAATGGGAAAGGATATTTGCATGTTATGAATCTGACAAAAGGTTGATAACTACAATCTACAGAGAACTCAAATTAATAAACAACAAAAAAGAACAAACAATCCAATCTACCACTGGGCAAGACATATCAGAACCATCTGTGAGGAAAACAGATGAACGGCTAACAAACATTTGAAAAAATGCTCATTGTCTCTGATCATCAGAGAACTGCAAATCAAAACCACCCTGAGAAATCACCTAACACCAGAGAGAATAGCCCACATCACAAAGTCTGAAAGCTGGAGATGCGGGAAGGATGTGGAGAGAAGGAAACTCTTTTAGGCATTGGTGGGACTGACTGCAAACTAATACCAGCTTTTTGGAAGTAAGAATGGAGAATCCTGAAAGAGTTCAAATTAGACCTCCCATTTGATTCTGCAATCCTGTTACTAAGCATCTATTCAGAAAAAAAGTTAATTTTATCATAAGGACATTTGCACTAGATTGATTTTCACAGCTCAATTACGATTGCCAAAATGTGCAAACAAGCTGAATGCCCTCCAACCCAGGAAAGGATTAACAAGCTGTGGTTTATGTATACCAGTATACTATCCCGCCATGAAAAGATGGAGACATTACATCTTATAGGTTTACCTGGATGGAAGTGGAACACATTCTTCTTGCTAAAGTATCCCAAGAATGGAGGAGCAAGAATACAATGTATTCAATAGTAATATGAAGCTAGTAGATGATCTAACATATTCACATAAGAGAAAAACTCAAATCAGCTCAATGGAGGAGCAGGAGAACCAGTGAGAAGAACAGGGGTGATGGGTGTGCTCCCATTTAATGGGCACAATTTTAGGGTGGTTAGCACATACCTCTCGGGGGCAGAACATAATAATAAGGGGGAGTTCACCTAAAAAATGCAAACATTGTAACCTAATTCTTTATATCCACAAATTAACCTCAAACAATAAAAAAAGAAACAGCAATAAACGTTTACTAATTATCTACAAAAGGTGTGTTGAATGCATAATAGGTAATAAGAATCATTCTAGGCTGTCGTCCTGAACAGTGAAAATCTTGAGTATAAATTTTAGTGTGGCGACACACGGAATAAACAAATAAATAAACACAAACCTGTCCATGATGAATGTTACTGAGGAAAAGAAAAGTTTAGGTTTAAATTATGAGGAAGGTGGTTATTTTATATAGTGTCACAATTGTAGTATTTCCTGAATACAGCAACATCTTATGAGAAACAAGAATGAAAATAGTAATCAAAGTGGTAGGACTTGATTACTAATTAGGTAAAGGAAAGTGGTGAGGGCCAGGGGGGAGTGGAGTGGGAAAAGGAAGAGGCATGTGAAATGTTAGAATCATGCCAACCCTTGGGGGAGGGGAGGGTGGATCTACTTATTGGGTGAGATTAACGTGCAATAGAAGGAGTTTGGGGAATGAGGAGAGATGCCCTCAATCTTGTACAGGTTGAATTCACAGCATCTGTGGCTCTCTCCAGGCTGCTAGAGCTCAGGAGACAGATCACAGTTTAGACAGGGTACTCAGCAGGCAGTTTGGGGAAAAATTGCCAAATTGCAAGTGCTTGAGAAAGCCCAGGAATTATGCATAACTAAAAATATAGAAATTGCAGAGTCATGCAAACCACTGTGAACCTTACAGAAATAGAGGATTAAGGGAATTTTGAAAAGAGTCATTTTTGGGGCGGCACCTGTAGCTGAAAGTAGTAGGACGCTGGCCCCATATAACAGAGGTCATGGGTTCAAACCTGGCCCCGCCAAAAATTCCAAAAAAAAAAAAAAAAAGGCGGGGGAGGGCAGCTCCTGTGGCTCAAAGGAGTAGGACGCTGGCCCCATATGCCAGAGGTGGTGAGTTCAAACGCAGCCCTGGCCAAAAACTGCAAAAAAAAAAGAAAACAGGAATTTTCTGAAAACAGTGGTAGAAGATTAGAAGGTCAGGATTGTGTTGTCTGGGAAGCCAATGAAAAGTTGACTTTCAGGATTGGCGCCACTAGCTTAGTGGTTAGGGCGCCGGAAACACACACCGGGGCTGGCAGGTTCTAGCCCAGCCCGGACCTGCTAAACATCAGTGACAAGGACAACAAAAAAAATAGCTGGGTGTTGTGGCGGGCACCTGTACCCCCAGTTACTTGGGAGGCTGAGACAAGAGAATCCTTTAAGTCCAAGAGTTGGAGGTTGTGTGAGCTGTAACGCCACAGCACTCTACCAAGGGCTACAGAGTAAGACTCTGAAAAAAAAAAAGTTGATTTTCAGAAAGCCACATATTAGGAGATTGGAGAAGAATATGATTGTGTTAGTACTGAAGACGTTAGACACAGCAAATAGCGTTGACTGTTTATCAGGGACAAGCTGAGGGGCTGGCTAGAGTTCTGCTCCCACTTAGAATGGTAGGTAGACTTTGCAGATTGGGTTCCAGCGGTGACAGAGCCTTGTAGCCCTGGGCTGGTGAGATGTGGATACAAGGCGGGTATCAGGTGAGTTCGGAGAACGGGCTCCGCGCGCCCCCTAGCGCCCTTATTTTGCAGCACACTCACTTTTTCCTTCCAGGAACCATTCAAGACATTGTTCCACTGACTTCGGTTTCTTAACCCAATTGATTGAATTCCAGAAAAAATAATGAGATACAACAACATCTTTGGGATTTATCATGACATAAGTCACCTTAAAGGAAAAATAGGAAAAAGAAAAATCAATACATTTATTTTCTACTCCTTTGGATCTTCATAAAACTGGAGAAAAATGTAATTCTTAACAATGTCTAAAAAAGATCATTGGATTTTTTACAAATAAATTACTTCAGAAATTCATTAACGAAATATAAAATTCAAATTTCCTATAAAGTACTTATTGTTTCGGGGAATATGACAATGGAAGAGGAAAGCATTGTCTGTCCCCTCGTAAGTATATTGGCATACCCACAAGGGGAAGCTACTGGAGGGTTTTAAAACCTCTGTGGTATTTCATGGTGTACAGAGGGTGCCATAAAGTGTATGTACATTTGAAGAAAGGATAAAATTGTATTAAAATTGTAATGCTCAATATTCACTGATAACAGAAGATGAATTTAAGTCACACATAGCAGCTCTTGTAATTCTAGGTGTTAAACGTGATTTGAGTATTACAAACTTAATAGAGTTTTTTCCTCTGTTAATATATGTATACATTTTTTTACACCCTCTGTATTTGTGTACTGTAGTTTAAAGATCACTACTAGGAGATGGATTAATATATTATGGTGAATTCATAGATACGTAGAAAAATATATCCATATGTACACCCAGGACCATGGATGCATCTCACAGACATCATAGTGATTGAAATAGGCCAGGCATCTGATAGTTCATACAGCATGACTCAATTTCCATATATGTGAAGTTCAAGAACAAGCAAAAGTAATTTAGGGGTTAAGTTGGGGGGAGGTTACCTCTGTGTGGGCATTGACTGGGAAGGGGCATGAGGGAGTGGAAATGTTATCAATTTGGACCTAAGTGAGGGTTACTTACCCAGTGTGCATATATGTCATATTCCCAAGTATACTTGAGATTGCTCCACACACACACAGACACGCACAGCCCTACTCATACACAGAAGGAAGATTTCTTGGCATTTGAGCATCTAAATTTT
>CAUYON010082052.1:0-10003 GCA_963573935.1 Arctocebus calabarensis
GTGGCGGGCACCTATAGTTCCAGCTACTTGGGAGGCGGAAGCAAGAGACTCGCTTGAGCCCAGGAATTGGAGGTTGCTGTGAGCTGTGATGCCACAGCACTCTATCCAGGGTGACAGCTTGAGGCTCTGTCTCAAAAAAAAGAAAAGAAAAATTGTGGCAAGAGGATTGCTTGAGCCCAAGACTTGGAGGTTGCTGTGAGCTATGATGCCAGGGCACTCTACCAAGGGCAACAGCTTGAGAACCTGTTGCAAAAAAAAATGACCTCAAGTGTAAGGGCAGAGGTTCCCAAAGCTTAGAGCTAAGAAATGTGCTGATGTCTAACTTTCTGGAATCCTCATAGTGCTGATGATTATATTCATTTTTCTTTCCTTAAACAAAAAGCAAACAAAAAACTTAATTTCTCCCCCATCTGAAGATCATAACTTTTTTATTACAACAATCACTGATTTATTGAGATACAGTACAGAGTTAAGAACTTTTAGAGAACTTTACAATCTTCCCAGAATAAAATAAAAATTCTCTGTTCTGGATGTTCTCAAGTTGCTTTCCCATCTGGTCCACCTCTCCCTGGCAGGGGTCCCTCCCTCCTGCTCCTTGCAGGAGATCTTGGAACAGCCATGGAGTTCAGTCGCCCAGGATGTATCCTGCTAGCCTTCGCTCGTGCTGACACCTCTACCTGGCATGCCCACTCTGTGTCTGCCTATTCCAGAATTTAAACAAGGATTGCTGTATGTATACAATGGAATATCACTTTTTAAAAATCCTCACAACTGGCTCGGCGCCTGTGGCTCAACGGGCTAAGCGCCAGCCACGTACGCCTGAGCTGGCAGGTTCGAATCCAGCCCGGGCCCGCCAAACAACAATGACGGCTGCAACCAAAAATGGCCAGGTGCTGTGGCGGGTGATTGTAGTCCCAGCTACTTGGGAGGCAGAGGCCGGAGACTCGCTTGAGCCCAGGAATTGAAGGTTGCTGTGAACTGTAATGCCATAGCACTCTATCCAGGGTGACAGCTTGAGGCTCTGTCTCAAAAAAAAAAAAAAAAAAAAATCCTCACAACTATTCAACTATAAAATGGGCATGGTCATTCCTAGCCCAGAGCCTATGAGGATGGGAGGAGGGAGGGAAAGCCTTTATCTTGATGTCCAGTATCTGGCTTGTGGGCCATAAGTGGCACCTCTTTTGAATCTTTGTGGAGCAAGCTTCTTCCTTCCAATCAGGTTTCAAGGCTTTGTGCCTTGTAGCTCAGCAGCTAGGGCACCAGTCACGTACACTGGAGCTGGCGGGTTCGAATTCAGCCTGGGCCTGCCAATCAGGTCTCAAGATGTCATCTCCTTGGAGAGGCCTTCCTAGAACTTCCTAGATGGCATACTATCACATCTCCACCTGTCATTCAATCCCATCTTAATGTTTACCATTCTCTGAAGTTTTTTTTTTTAATTTGTTATCCTTCTCCATGAGAATATAACCTCCAGGAAGGCAGGGACCTTGATTATTTTGTATACTCTTGTATTCCCACTATATAGAATAGCACCTGATACATAGTCCTGCTTGATGTATTTGTTTTCTCATTTTATTATTATTATTATTATTATTATTGAGACAGAGCCTCAAGCTGTCACCCTGGATAGAGTGCTGTGGCATTACAGCTCACAGCAACCTCTAATTCCTGGACTCAAGCGAGTCTCTTGCCTCTGCCTCCTAAGTGGCTGGGACTATAGGCGCCTGCCACAACGCCTGGCCATTTTTTATTTTTGGTTGCAGCCGTCATTGTTGTTTGGCAGGCCTGGGCTGGACTCAAACCCGCCAGCTCAGGTATACGTGGCTAGTGCCTTAGCCCGTTGTGCCACAGGCGTCAAGCCTCCTTTTATTATTATTATTATTTATTTATTTTTTTTTTTTTGAGACAGAGCCTCAAGCTGTCACCCTGGGTAGAATGCTGTGGCATTGCAGCTCACAGCAACCTCCAATTCTTGGGCTCAGGCGAGTCTCCTGCCTCCGCCTCCCAAGTAGCTGGGACTACAGGCGCCCGCCACAACGCCCCGGCCATTTTTTGGTTGCAGCCATCATTGTTGTTTGGCGGGCCCGGGCTGGATTCGAACCCACTAGCTCAGGTGTATGTGGCTGGCGCTTTAGCCCGTTGAGCCACAGGCGCCGAGCCTATTATTATCTTTTTGAGACAGAGTCTCACTCTGTTTCCCAGAATAGAGGACCCTGCTGTCAGCTTACAGTAACCTTAAACTCCTGGGTTCAAGTGATCCTCCTGCCTCAGCCTCCCGAGTAGCTGAAAACTATAGGTGCCTGCCACCATACCTGGCTAATTTTCCTATTTTTAGTAGAGACAAGGTCTCATTCTTTGCTCAGCCTGGTCTCAAACTCCTAAACTCAAACAATCTACTTGCCTCTGCTTCCCAGAGTGCTAAGATTACAGCCATGAGCCACTGCACACAGCGGAATCGGATGAATCGAATTGTTAGGGACTGGTGCCAGGTTTGGGGGCAGCGTTCAACGTGTGCACCCTCTAGTCTACAATCCCTTTCCACTTTCACTGTCTCATGTGCCTGTCACACGTGAGGCCATAGTGCTCAGAGAAATTAGGTAACATTAGACAGAAGGTCCCCAAAGCCAAGAGGAATGGTCCCTGGCATGCTGGGAAGTTTATGAGTGCTCCAGGCTCACAGGCCTGGGTGCCTCATGAAGGGTGAGGAGAGGCTGCTCTGGGGAGAGGGTCCATTTCTACCCCACCTGGCCTAGGCCTCTGTCACCACTAAAGAGATGCCCTGTGGTGTCCAGATACCAGCTAGCTCCACCTATCCCTTCGCTGAGCACAGTGATCCTTCTGGTCCCTATATTTTGGGATGTGGGAAAAATGAAACAAGGTGACCAGCATCACTTGCTTCTTGCTGCTCAAAGAGAACCAGACCCTGGATGTCAGAGGACTTGGCCTCTCTGGTCAGGTTCTGCCTCTGCCTTGCTGTGTGCCCTTGGCAAGACATTTCCCTCCCTGGGCCTCACATTCTGCCTCTGTAAAAGGAAATCAGTAATCCTTGCTAGCTTGACTCCAACTCTGTTGCATGAATGCACCGAACTCCTTTTTTTTTGTAGAAACAGAGTCTCACTTTATCGCCCTCAGTAGAGTGCTGTGGTGTCACACAGCTCACAGCAACCTCCAGCTCCTGGGCTTAGGTGATTCTCTTGCTTAGCCTCCCAAGTAGCTGGGATTACAGGCGCCCGCCATAACGCCTGGCTATTTTTCTGTTTTTGCAGTTCGGCTGAGGCTGTGTTTGAACCCACTACCTTCAGTATATGGGGCCAGCACCCTACTCAATGAGCCACAGGCGCAGCCCGATGCACCTAACTCTTCAAGCACCTTTGCTTGTGCTGTTCCCGCTCTCTGGAATGCTGTCCCCAGTAGGTGCTGGCAAAATTCTTATTTTTCAACTTCTAGCTCTATGATTTTCCTCAAAACAGAATGCCCTGCTCCTTCCTCAAGCTTCTTTACCATCTCGAGGGCAGGTACTGTGATGAATAAGAGAATGACAGATTCTGTTTGTTAACAGATGACTGACCATGTGCCAGGCACTTTGTTATCTCACTTAATCCTACAAACAAAGTGTCCTGATCCTCATTTGACTGATGAGGAAACAGAAGTTCAAAGAGGTAATGCCACTTGTCACAGAGGAGTGCAGCCTCAGCTCCTCATCTTTTCAGCCCTGCATCTTACAGAGGGCCTGGCACACAGGGTTTCATCACCTGTTTGCTGAGTGACTGGTAAGCCACTCAATGCAGGCTTGATGCCTGTATCTCTTTGATCAATTTCAAGCCTACCTCCTGTGGTGTGGGCAGGCCTGAAGTACAGGTGTTCAGCAATGTTAACTGTTATTATCATCACTTTCTGCCTTATGTCACAGTTACAACAACAGGGTGGAATGCACAGAGAAGTGGTGAGCACTCAGTCACCTAGGGTAACCAAGCAGAAACTAGATGACCCTAGTTGGAATGCGGGACAGGAGATCTGAATAAGGGTCAAAGCAGTCCTCTGCCACTCCCTTCCATAATTGGGGGATCCCAGTTGTTAACTTGATGTCTCCCCTCCAGCTTTGGAGGTCCTGTGACTGAAACACATTCTTCTGGTAGTGGTGACCCACCCATGCCCAACCCCACAGGCAGGGTACCCAAAGTCCACCCCGGTCTCTGGGTCTTGATTCCGATAGTCTTTTGCAAACTGCAAACTACTGTTTATTACTTTTACTCTTTCTGAACTGCCCTGTCCCATAAGCTGCCTGCTGGGTGGTACGCCCACATGTTGGACCTGAAGAATGCCCGCCTGGCACCGGGGCCCGGGTGCTTTGGGGCTAGAGCCCTCCCCTCCTCTCTCCTTCCTACAGTTATTGCGCAAGACAGGCCGGCACACCTTCTGGGACAGGTCGGATCAAGGCCAGGAAACTTCCTGAGTGCAGAGGACAGCAGGCAGGACTGGGGGCTAGGGCAGAGCTTCGGGGAGCAAGGGGCGGGAAGTGTCAGCCCGAACGCCGAATTCTGGCACGTCGGCCTAGGCTTCCTCTACCATTCCCGCACGCCATCTCTTCTGCGCAGGAAGGGCAGGAGAAGGGACGGGGTGTCACCAAAGCAGGAGCCCCCAAGGCACACCCAGTTCTTGCAGATGCACCCATCGGCCCCCTCTTTCTTCACTTGGGTCGGGGTCGAGAGCACTCTCTGCGCGTCTCTATTCAGTCTCCCTTTCGGAGATGTTCTCTTTGTCTGCGTCTCCCGGGCGGTCCCAGCGTTCTCAGCCCCCGTGCCCCGCCCGGCCTTGGCCGAGAAGGGGGCGAGGCTCTTCCAGGGGCGGGGCCGAGCGGGGCGGGGCCTGGCGGGGCTGGCGGGGCTGGCGGGGCTGCCGGGCTACGGGCGGGAGCGGGAGGCTGTGGCCGCTGCCGGGAGGGGTGCGGCGGGGCCGGAGCGGAGCCGGAGCTGAGCGGGAGCGGCGGCCGCGGCCAGGGATTACGGAGCGGCGGGAACAGGGAGCGTTGGGCTCCATGGCGCCAGCGGCGTCCGCCTGAACAGTACCGGCAGCGGCGGGCGGCGGCCGGATCCGGCCCTTACTCTTCCTCGCCATGGGGGACGTGCTGTCCACGCACCTGGACGACGCCCGTCGCCAGCACATAGCAGGTGAGGATCTCGCCGCGCCACGCTCGCCCTGCGTCCGGCCGGGACCGCTGGGCCACGCCCCCACCGGGACCCGCCGTCCGCGCCTGGGCAGGGGTCTCGGGAGAGAGCCAGGGCGGAGCGCGAGCTGCTGAGGACCGTGCCCTGCGCGCAAGCTTGTTCCCTCCGAGTCTGGGCGCCCCTGCCCTCCCGCTTCTGAGCTCCACCTTCCGCTTGAGAGGAGTCGGGAACCCTGCCCTACTGGAATACTTTCGGAGCATGGTCTTGTCGGATCCTCCCACCCGCTGCCCCTGATCGAGCTGAGGGCGGGGGAGTCTGTCCCCGACCCTTGGCTGTCCTAGCCCAGTAGCGTTCCAAGCCCACCTTCTACCCTCTTTGGAATCTCCTCCCCACAGACAGCACGTCCTGACCTTCCTCCCTAGCTGTCTCGGCCCCCAGCTGTCGGCCCCAACCCTGGTACACGTGGCTGAGGTTTCCAGGGAACTGGCTAATCAGGGCCCAGGGCTGATCCCCGGGAGTGGGGCTAGGAATAAGATGGGGTGCACAGAAGGATGTGAGTTCCATGTCCTTTGGCTCGGACTCAGCAGGCTGCCCCCTACTGGCAGCGGGGCAGCCAGGGGGTTGGTCACTGCCAGAGTGGGACCCTGGGCGGGCCAGTTCTCAGCTTCCTTCAGTCAGCCCTGCTTGAAGCTTGTCACTGTACAGTGGCCACTTCTCTGAAGGGCAGCGGGCCCCAAGGCTCCTGGGGCAGCGCTGTGGCTGTAGCAGGGTTCTGGGTTCCTGACCCCAGTCCCCCAGAGCCTGGAGAATGGGGAGGTAGGAGGAGAAACTCAGCTCTGGGTCATATCTCCGGCTGGCCAGGCTGCCCTGGGTGGAAACCCAGCATTTGTTTCTCAGCGGTTTGATCCTGGACAAGTTTCTTAATATTCTGCCACCTCAGATTTCTCCTCTTTGAAACAGGGTCAATAATTTTTTCCTTATTATGAGCAGTTGAGAGACTTCAGTGAACTAATTCATGTAGTTTGCTTGACATAGGGCTTGGTATAGGGAAGCTGGTTTAGATGGGCTCCAAGGCGGCTCATGGAGGAGACTTCCTCCTGGCCACATTTGCTTCTCCCTGTCCAGTGGGCCCAGAGCACCACGTCAGTCTACTCAAACTTGATGTCCTGTAGCGTTTCAGCAGCTATACTTCCCATGCTCCCTTGAGAGCAGGGACCCCTGAGAGCAGTGACCAGGTGTCCCTTAACTCTCTGTCTCCAGGGCCCCACCCTTGCTGGCATGGAGAAGGTATGGGGAAGGCCTGTGGAGTGACACTGTGGGCCTTGGCTAGATGTGACCTGAGCTTCCCCTGTGCCAGGCCTGGGGTGATGTGGAGATGAATCAGACCCTCTCTAGCCTCTGACCAGCGGGAGTTAAGTCCTGGAAAGCCTCCTTGTAGGACAAGGCCTGGACTCTGTGAGGAGGAAGGGCCAGGGCGGAGTCTTCCTGTCCCCTCCCTGTCATGGCAACCTCCTGGGGCTCTGGAACAGTCCCTCCATTCAGGGCCTGCAATTAGGCCCCTTACCCGGCCTGGGTGTGGGTGGGGTACTCAGTGCCTTCAGTGGGGGTTTTCCTCTCTTCACACCCAGCTCTGGCTCTCCTTGTCTTCCTGCCTCCTGGACTGAGAACTGCCAGCACCCCCTCCCCTGGTCAATTACAGGGGAGGGACTGAGGCCACAAAGGTGAAGTGTCTCCTCCTCATTTGTTTCATGAATGCCAGGCTGGGTGGAAGAGGGTTGTGCTCGCTCAGAGCCTCCTGGCCTCTCTCTTCTCAACACTTCAGTGCTATTAATAACTCTCTTCAGATGCCTCAAATTCCTAGTCCAGCCTCACCTGAGGAAGCTCCTGCCTGGTAAAGGTGGGAGGTTGGAAGGGGGAAGCCAGGGAGCCTCCCAGCACCCTCCAGAGGAAGGGAACTGCTGAGAAATCTCCGCGGAAGAGGAATAAGGGTGTGCCTCTGCCACCTCCAGTGATCCATGCATTCTCCTCACTCCACCCGGGGAGCAGTGGGTACTTCCATAGCAGACAATTAAAATTCCAGAGCCCTCCCTTGCTACCTGGGGCCTGGTTCTCCCCAGCAGAAATGTCAGAGTTAAGAACACCCCTTCCCACAGTTCTCTGAGCTCCCAGGCCTGTGACGGTTCTGAGTCCTGGCCTGCAGCTCTGTGCCTGCCCTGAGCAGGTGAGTAGGTGATTGCCAGCCTGCTTGCAAGTCCTGGCAAAGGTCAGGCGCGCTCCTGCCCACAGCACTGTTTTGCTGCTACGACACTTTTATCCTGGGATTTCAAAGCCCCTGGCAAGTTGGGGCTTGTTCCCACACCAGCAGCCCTGTGGGGCCAGTGGCAGGATGAGTCCCTCCCACTTAGAGGAGGCAGAAAGGGCAGAAAGAACCCTGAATCCTAATTCAGGAGGCCTGATTAACTTTGGGCAGGCCACTTACTCTCTCTGGGTCTCAGGTTCCGTAGTTGTGAACCAGAGAGGATGTTCCTCTTGGTAACTAAAGCCCCTTCTATCCCTGAGGACCTAATGATAACTATCTAACCCCTCCACCCCAATCTGCAGACTTGAGCGGGCACAATGCACTACTCACACAGCTGGGCCTCTTCACATTCCATCTTTGCTGACCTGGCCTTGGGCCGGCATGTTAATCTCAGTTTTCTTATCTGCAAAATGGGAATAATAATAGCACCTGCCCCACTGGGTGCTGAGGGAAGTATTTAATGAGATAACACAGGTCAGAGGCTCAGCCCAATGCCTGGAGCATAAGCAGTGTTCAGGGAACACTTGCTATTATTATTGGGGTGGGCTGGGTGTTTGGAGTTTGGAGGTACAATTGCACCTGATGTTTGGTTCCTATTTCTTTTCTTTTTTTTTTTTTTTTTTTTGAGACAGAGCCTCAAGCTGTCACCATGGATAGGGTGCTGTGGCATCACAGCTCACAGCAACCTCCAATTCCTGGGCTCAAGCGAGTCTCCTGCCTCTGCCTCCCAAGTAGCTGGGACTACAGGTGCCTGCCACAACACCCGGCCATTTTTTGGTTGCAGCCATCATTGTTGTTTGGCGGGCCTGGGCTGGATTCGAACCCACCAGCTCAGGTGTGCGTGGCTGGAGCCTTAGCCTATTGAGCCACAGGCGCCGAGCTCCTATTTCTTTCCTTTCTTTCTTTCTTTCTTTCTTTTTTTGTAGAGACAGAATCTCACTTTATCACCCTCAGTAGAGTGCCGTGGCATCGCACAGCTCACAGCAACCTCCAACTCCTGGGCTTAGGTGATTCTCTTGCCTCAGCCTCCCGAGTAGCTGGGACTACAGGCGCCCACCACAACGCCCAGCTATTGGCTCTGCGCCTGTGGCTCAACGGGCTAAGGCGCCAGCCACGTACACCTGAGCTGGCGGGTTTGAATCCAGCCTGGGCTCGACAAACAACAATGACAGCAGCAACGGAAAAAAAAAATGGCCGGGCATTGTGGTGGGCGCCTGTAGTCCCAGCTACTTGGGAGACAGAGGCAGGAGACTCGCTTGAGCCCAAGAATTGGAGGTTGCTGTGAGCTGTGATGCCATGGCACTCTCTCCAGGGTGACAGCTTGAGGCTCTGTCTCAAAAACAAAACAAAACAAAACAATACCGAGCTATTTTTCTGTTTTGCAGTTTGGCCCAGGCTGGGTTTGAACCCGCCACCTTTGGTATATGGGGCCGGTGCCCTGCTCGCTGAGCCACAGGCGCGTCCCTGGTTCCAATTTCTTTGAGGTTTGTCCTAACCCTCGGATCAGGGTAATTTTTGAGAATCCACCTGGTTTTCCAGAAGCCTTGATTACGTGATCCTTTGTGTTGGCAAACCTGTGAGATGGATGTGGGCTCCCTGGAGTGGGTCTGCAGTAGTGATGGGGAACCATGACAAATAGAAGGAACAAGGACTTGGGCAGGTGGCTGGGTCATACCTTCCACCTGGCGCAGAGGACAGAGCTTGGGCAGGACGAGAGAGTGGTGACTTCTGAGCTGAGTGAGGGCACTTTGCATGTGGCCTCAGCTGCACGAACCAAAGTGCAGCAGGTGAGGGGAGTGGGTGCCCCTGACAGGAAACTTGGTATTGGCTGGGGTGGGGGTCCCCTTCTGTCCCTCGACAACCTTGAGGGACTCAGGCATTGTGGGTGATGGCTACCTCCCTAACCTACTGCTGTAGAGTTTATAAGGTGGGGAAGTAGCCAGTGTTGTGCCCTTCCCTTCTGCCCTGCTCTCCTTTCTGCTTGCTGCTTAAAAAATAATAATAGTAAAGTAGTTTCTCAACATCTGTGAAAAGAAGGGTGAAAAAATGAATAAATGGCAGCTTTAAGACATTATTCACCTACCATACAATTCATCCACTTGACGTTTAAAATTCAGTGGTTTTTAGTACATTTGCAGAGTTGTGCAACCTTAGAGCATGAAACAAGGCCTGTACCCATCAGTAGCCAACAGTCCCTCAGTCCGACACAACTCTGGGCAGGCACTGCTAACTTCGTCTAATTGCGAAAGTAATGCATGCGCAAACAATTCAGGAGGGTGAAGTAAAATAAAGAAAGGTCCTTCCATCCTTCTTTCAGTCCCACACCCCAGAATAAATCACTTAAGTTTCACGTGTCACAGTTTCCAAATATATCTCTGTGTACACGCTCTATAGCTTTGTTTATAAAAAAAAAAAGATCCTGTTGTATGTTTCAGTGGTTTGATTTTTTTCACTTGGTCAATTGTGGACTTCTTTCTCTGCCAGGATACCCAAGTCCACCTTGCCCTTTCCGTGGTGGTTCCTTCCTGTGCACGGACAT